>CM022707.1:28147858-28330358 GCA_012295165.1 Asparagus setaceus
TCAAGTAAAATAGTACTAGCTTGAAAAAGGAGCACTCCTAGCAAAGCAACAACAATAATGAAAAATAAATATTGATGGAAAGAGAATTAAGAAAAATAGTTTTAGGTTATCTGCTTGAGAAAAACTGTACTTTATGTTATTTTTTTGATAAAATATGGTTGACTTGTGACCCTCTTCTTATTGTCATAATTGTTGTTGCTTAATAGGACAACAACATTGGCTCAATCAATTTATGGTTACTAGCACTACTTGTCCATATACTCATTGACTGTTTTGATTCATAATATTAATGATGCACAAAGCAGATATTAGTCTTTGGTTCAATGTAAAAATATCAAAGTCAACTAATTCAAGAGTTAATATTCCTTTAATGACTATTAATATCATGGATCTAAACTACTAGACACTTCAAACAGCACCTTGATATAAAATTATGAATATGATTTTTACATGTAAACCACCTTAACTTATACCAAAATTACAATTTACCATATTTATTTTTATTTTTAATGTAAACCATCTTAGTTTGCTTACATGTTCTTAATGTCACACTTTTTGTATTTCAGTCTTTAAAAAATATGAAATTAATATAATACCCCATAGTCTAACCCAAGAGATAAAAGAAGAGGAGGAGGAAGGAAGAAGAAGAGGAAAGGGGTAAAGTAGGTATTTTAAAAGTTTTTGGCTGAATAGTGGCAAAGATGTGACATTGAGAACATTTAAGCAAACTAAAATGGTAAATTGCAATTTGGGTATAAGTTAAGATGGTTTTATATAAAAACCCTTATGAATATCATCACATCATGATGTGATGGACACCTGATGATAATAAAGGTGGGTGTCTCGGTGTACAGAGGAGAGAGTGAAGGAGAGTAGTTGATGATGCCAACCAAGTCCCAATGGTTACAAGAAAATTGAAAGTCCATTTAAGATCATTCAAGAGCTTCCTTTCATTTCAATCTTTATGGAGGAGGAAGGAAGAAGAAGAGGAAAGGGGTAAAGTAGGTATTTTAAAAGTTTTTTGGGCTGAATAGTGGCAAAGATGTGACATTGAGAACATTTAAGCAAACTAAAATGGTAAATTGCAATTTGGGTATAAGTTAAGATGGTTTTTATATAAAAACCCCTTATGAATATCATCACATCATGATGTGATGGACACCTGATGATAATAAAGGTGGGTGTCTCGGTGTACAGAGGAGAGAGTGAAGGAGAGTAGTTGATGATGCCAACCAAGTCCCAATGGTTACAAGAAAATTGAAAGTCCATTTAAGATCATTCAAGAGCTTCCTTTCATTTCAATCTTTATGGATTATTAAAGAAGAAGAAGAGGAGGTGATGGTGGTGGTTTAAAGCAAACAGATACCTCCACCGCTCTGATTTTATGATCATAGTTACTCTGTGTAAATACCCCAAACTCTTTTATGGCTTCGTTCCATGGCCATTAATTCTCTAAAGCACAGGGTTATAAAAAGTTACAAGGTTCAATAAAATATCTCTGTTCCAAATAATAAATCAGAGGAAGAAGAGAGGCCTTGAAAGTACTACCCTATCAATTTTAAGGCCCACAAGACCTCAACGAATATATACTTGTTATTCAATTTCCTTTTTCTCAAGAATTTTTATCACTCTCATTTCAACATGCAACCGAAACTTTATGACATGAAAATATGCATATTGCTATGCAGTGAGAGCTAGTGCATATGCAGGGATAACATCATTTGTTATATTAGCACACATAAAACAATCATATAATTTATTAGTACCAAGATTCAAGAGCAGAGGATTCTACTCAGATCCACATCAGAATTTGACATAGTAAAATAACAGGGAGCTCAAATAAAGATGGAGATAAAGGAGAGAAATTAATAATCATAAAACAGAACATTGTACATGCCTGGGCACCGTAGAAAACAGAAAACTCTACATACGAACAACTAATGGCAACAACTGTATCCAAAGGCAGAAGCAAAAATATGTCATTAAAAAACATCTTTCTAGTGAAAGAACGCACTTGTACACTAACTTCACTACATAACTGGCCCTTAACAAAATCAGCTCTCAGTATCTGACCGTGGAAACAGGTCACCTTATGAGCAAATGTCCGCGAAAACAGGCAAGTTCTATTATCAACATATAAAGCCGCATAGACTTGCTATAGGACATTGTATTAATTAAGATAGTCGAACACAACAAAATTCAATATGTATTTTTCATCCAGAAGTTTTAAATTTAACAGAGAATTCAAGTAAACATGATCCGTAAACAGCTTTACCTGTAGCTTGTTGCAGTACTCTTAACGGCAGTGTTATAGAAGTAAAAACTCATTTGTGGAGTACATAATGCATAAATCACAAAGTTTTTTGCAACATCAAATAAGCACGCCAAGGTTGTACATGCCACATCAACCATCTGTCCTAACTCTTCGAAATACAATTACAAAGATCTGATAGGGATATTAAATATGAAAGATTCAGCAAATTTAAATCCAAAGAAAGAAAAAGACAAGGAAAAAAAAGCTTTTAACATCTAAAAGTCAGCTAATTGTTTTTTTAACTTTCATAGAGGATTAACTTGTGAATAACCACAGTATCGGCACATCTAAAAGATCGAGGGTTAGACCCTAGGCACCAGAATCAGTTTCCTGCCCACTAATCTAAAACCAAAATATATTCGATCACCTAAAAAACATGCTGATATCGGTATCAGATTATTTTTATCCATCCGTATCAGCTTATCTATAGTCCACAGATAAAAAAGAACTATATCCATATCAGGTCAGATACAGATGAGGATATATTTCCAGATATCTGTATCCGCTTGCACCTCTAGGCACATCCAGTATTCTTAATTAACCACTTTATATGTAAAAATTTAGAACACTAAGTAATGAACAGCAAAATGTATCCGGAATTCATAGAAGCCCATATCTATCTAGGAATCTACCTACAGTTCACAAAACATGTATGCTCAAATGTAACTAACTTCGCCATCTTCCGTGAATTAGACAATCTTAAAGGAGTTTGCAATTGCAGGACTGCATTACTATCGAAGCATATGTGAGACTAATTATTTTTAAACATGACCTTTTGATTTTTATTTAACAAGCAGACACTACTATAAGTATTTATAAACTTTCATTTTAAACCTGCCCTCAACTACCTCCAGCTTCACACAGCTGTTCACTTTGCTCTCTATTTCTGAAGCTTCCTTCTTACTACTTGCACCCAACCCTGCCATTGATGTAGGCTGCATACTTTCATCACTGTTCCCCAAAGTGGGGAAACCTCTGCACCAGTGCTTTCAAGCCAGTAGTCAACATACTTGATGACCCTTGAGCATTAAAAGTTTCAAAGGGAACGTCAAATTGGTCCCACAGTTACCCGCCCCATCAATGAATATGTCATAGGTGCTAAGATAAAAAAAGGTTGAACACATTAGGGCCATGTGGAGGCATGGATCCTTATAGAAAGTGCACAGTGAAGGCATCTGTAGCCCGTTCATATTTTCTAAGTGTGAAAGCAATATCTGCTTCCACAAATAAAGGGAAAGTCGGAAGACTCGGTACCTTTATTAAGCTCAAATTGACACCACTCCATGATATTTTGCACCCAAAAGGATAACAGTAGAAAACACTGATAAAATAGCATGACAGTTGCCATAGAGTTAGCATATATACTGATGTAAGCAGAAACCACTACTTAGTGCACTGTATGAGACAGATCACTAGTGCTCTACAAGGGGGGCCAATTATCTGCTTTACACTAACCTCATATTAATGCTAATGTCCATGCATCACCTATGTAAAGGACAGTGCTACTTTAGATTTGGAAGAATATGAAAATATGTAACTGATAGTAGGTGCTCACCAATATAAAAGATGGCTTCTCCAATTTTCCTAGCACAAGGGGTTTTCAGATTCTGCAAGATCTATTCAGGAGATTTGAAGAAGGTAAATGGAAACAAGCACTACATCAAAGGTAATTGCATGCTGGCAATCTCTCATTACTGACACCAAGGCAGTCACAGACTCACAGTGCCACAAATCATATGCCAGTATCAGATTACTGGCTATTTGATAATAATTAAGAAAAATAGAAAAATCACACCACGATTGTTAAATGCAGTGAAACAACAAAGTATTGTCAATTGCAGAGAACAGAAACAGAAGTGGTCCCTCTTAGTAAAATGGCCTGAATGAAATAATAACCGTTACTTTATACTAGAATGAGCTGTGGAATTGCCAACATCCACGTCAATAAATTTAGTTCATGCAGCCAGGGAGCGATGACTTCCCTAGACTACGAAAAATAGTTTATAGATGAAAAGAGGATGATGAAGTTTCTGATATTATCTTCCTTAACATTCATAAATGGGTAAATTACTCTAAACCCCCATGAACTTTCAGTGTTCTGCAGTAAACCCCCATGAACTTTCACAATCGCACTAAACCCCCAGTAACTTTTTGGAATTGCAGAAAACCCCCAACAACGTTTCTGAGTTTTGTAAATAACCCCCATAAATTAGAACAAAAAAACAACATAAAAGGCATTTTGAAAGTTGGGGGTTTAGTGTAATTTACCTAAAAATATGTTGGGGTTTTCTGCAAAAGTTATTGGGGTTTAGTGCAAGTCTGAAAGTTCATGGGGTTTACTGCAAAACACTGAAAGTTCATGGGGTTTAGTGTAATTTAACAAGCAGACACTACTATAAGTATTTATAAACTTTCATTTTAAACCTGCCCTCAACTACCTCCAGCTTCACACAGCTGTTCACTTTGCTCTCTATTTCTGAAGCTTCCTTCTTACTACTTGCACCCAACCCTGCCATTGATGTAGGCTGCATACTTTCATCACTGTTCCCCAAAGTGGGGAAACCTCTGCACCAGTGCTTTCAAGCCAGTAGTCAACATACTTGATGACCCTTGAGCATTAAAAGTTTCAAAGGGAACGTCAAATTGGTCCCACAGTTACCCGCCCCATCAATGAATATGTCATAGGTGCTAAGATAAAAAAAGGTTGAACACATTAGGGCCATGTGGAGGCATGGATCCTTATAGAAAGTGCACAGTGAAGGCATCTGTAGCCCGTTCATATTTTCTAAGTGTGAAAGCAATATCTGCTTCCACAAATAAAGGGAAAGTCGGAAGACTCGGTACCTTTATTAAGCTCAAATTGACACCACTCCATGATATTTTGCACCCAAAAGGATAACAGTAGAAAACACTGATAAAATAGCATGACAGTTGCCATAGAGTTAGCATATATACTGATGTAAGCAGAAACCACTACTTAGTGCACTGTATGAGACAGATCACTAGTGCTCTACAAGGGGGGCCAATTATCTGCTTTACACTAACCTCATATTAATGCTAATGTCCATGCATCACCTATGTAAAGGACAGTGCTACTTTAGATTTGGAAGAATATGAAAATATGTAACTGATAGTAGGTGCTCACCAATATAAAAGATGGCTTCTCCAATTTTCCTAGCACAAGGGGTTTTCAGATTCTGCAAGATCTATTCAGGAGATTTGAAGAAGGTAAATGGAAACAAGCACTACATCAAAGGTAATTGCATGCTGGCAATCTCTCATTACTGACACCAAGGCAGTCACAGACTCACAGTGCCACAAATCATATGCCAGTATCAGATTACTGGCTATTTGATAATAATTAAGAAAAATAGAAAAATCACACCACGATTGTTAAATGCAGTGAAACAACAAAGTATTGTCAATTGCAGAGAACAGAAACAGAAGTGGTCCCTCTTAGTAAAATGGCCTGAATGAAATAATAACCGTTACTTTATACTAGAATGAGCTGTGGAATTGCCAACATCCACGTCAATAAATTTAGTTCATGCAGCCAGGGAGCGATGACTTCCCTAGACTACGAAAAATAGTTTATAGATGAAAAGAGGATGATGAAGTTTCTGATATTATCTTCCTTAACATTCATAAATGGGTAAATTACTCTAAACCCCCATGAACTTTCAGTGTTCTGCAGTAAACCCCCATGAACTTTCACAATCGCACTAAACCCCCAGTAACTTTTTGGAATTGCAGAAAACCCCCAACAACGTTTCTGAGTTTTGTAAATAACCCCCATAAATTAGAACAAAAAAACAACATAAAAAGGCATTTTGAAAGTTGGGGGTTTAGTGTAATTTACCTAAAAATATGTTGGGGGTTTTCTGCAAAAGTTATTGGGGGTTTAGTGCAAGTCTGAAAGTTCATGGGGGTTTACTGCAAAACACTGAAAGTTCATGGGGGTTTAGTGTAATTTAACATTCATAAACCTATAATATATTATACAAGATTTTGCCAATTCCTTTCCTACTTTAGAACTGGCAGCTTCTGGTATTATTTGAATGTCCTTAGTTAACAAAGCAGGTAGGTAAACGTTTCTGACTTCTTTCATGATTCGACAGCTCTACCACTTTCTGAAACACATTTATATTATTTTATTAGCAAATAGATAGCTGTGACAAATAGCTGAAACCCTATATTGAGAAAACTGTAGAAAATAATGATTGCTGGCACTAGGATTCAAACAGACGTTAAATAAACATGTCTCCCACTAAAATTTTCAGATGACTGGACGGACATCCTTTGGTTTATAATCAGCGAATGCTGATCCTCTGAGAAGATCTCAGTTTCTCCAAACTCATTTACAAACTATCAATAGTACACCGGTGAAGATTGCACTAATCTTCCAGGACCTTCTGTCTTTCATTTTCATTGACGTTTTCATTCAAAGAATTGCCAGGAATGCTTACCGTGTTGTTCATTTCTCGGCATTGCAGCAATTGTTGCTGCAGGCTTTGAACTAGCTCATGTAGCTTTTGAATGTTCTTTTCTTGAGATAGAATTATCTGCAACAACAAGAAACATTTTATTCAATGTTACAGAAGGCGCTAGGCGGACTAGGCGTTTGAGCGAGCGCCTACCGCCTAGACGCCTAGCTATTTTTAAAATTATTTAATTATAATAATTGCGAAAAATATGTATTAAATTCATATAAATTTGTAAATAAATAAAAAAAGATAGCAATCTTCGATCCACAATAAATCATGCATACTTAAATACTAAATAGCCAAAATAATAGCTAACAAGATTATAGAAAGCATTAGGAGGCCTAGGCATTGGACCCGACGCCTAGAGCCTAGGAGGTTTTCTTTTTTTATTTTTTAATTACAATAATTGATAGTAAATATCAATGTTATAGAAAGCTTAGGTGCCGGACTTGTGTCTAGGCGGATTTCTTTCTTTATTTAAGTGGTGGTCGAGGAGGTTTTGCTGAAGGTCGGAGGAGGTAGTGGAGGTGTTCATATTTGGAGGTTAAAGGACTTTGAAGGAAGTTGGAGGACGTGGAGGCTGCAATACAGAAAATCACGATCAAGGCCTAAAGGGCGCAGTCCACGCAAGCAGACAATGCTCCCCTAAATACTCCCAAAACCTAGGTGAGCAGCCTAGGTACCGCCTAGGCGCTAGGCGCTAGTTAGGCGGCCTAGGTACCGCCTAGGCCTAGGCGTACGCCTAGGCGGACTAGGCGGAGGCTTTTTAAAACAGTGATTTTATTCACAATGGAATTTCAAAGACACTTCTCTTCTGGATAAAGTGAAAAGTTTTTGATGCCTAAAAATATTAACAACCTCTTATATCGAGGAATAACAGAAAAAAGGCTTACAGACAAAATTTTAAATAAAAATACATAGTACTAATTAAATGGAAAACAAACAGCACAAGGTGAAAATATCAGCTAAAATGTATGCCCATTGCTTAAAAATTACTGAATAATGTGATAGCATTAGCCTACGGGAACTCAAAGTGTTTACATTTTCAAATAATGCTTGTGCTATAACTCTTATATTTAACCAGAACTTGCTATATGTTTATTACTTTCACTATTAGACATTACCCAATCAGGTTTTATTAGATAAAATATGTATTCTCCACTTCAAAAATGGTATTATCAATAAAGCCCTAGAGTTTACACTAAAATCACAACCGCTATTAATTAAGACGGATAAACTCATGTTCTTACAACTCGATCGGAGATGATCTTCTCTTATTAGTACCAGGGAAGGAAAAAAATAGCACAACCACCTATACTGGTACTACAAATTGCTATGCATCAGTGGTTAACTATAACCCGGTCCACAGACATTCTTAATCCTAACCCTATCTATTCCTAACATATACCCTATTGTAACACCATGCCCAAGCCAAACCCGTTTCGAAATAGATCCCTAATCCGAAAGTCCCAGCAAACTTTAAACCCATAAATATTCCTGATCCAAATCCTACTCCTAAAATAGCCTCTATCAATATTAGTAATTTGTATCATATTAGATGTGTAATGTTTTATAAAACGGTCTAGGTGCCCGCTTAGGCCTAAGCGGTACCTCGGCCACCCGCCTAGGTCTTGGGAGCGCCTAGGGAAGCGTGGACCACTTACTAGGACTATGCCGCCTAGGTCATGATTTCCTCCACTGCCGCCTCCACGTCCTTTGACCTCCTCTAGCCTCCACCGACTATGAGTCTACGAATACCTCCTCTGACCTTCAGCAAAATCTCCACCACTTTAAAATAATAATAATAATAAATCTGGCTAGGCCCCACCTAGGCGTCCGTCTAGGCCATAGTTACACGGTACACAGTACGTTGCTGGTCGTGATACAAATTCACGTGCACAATTCGCCACTTAGCTATTTTGGATTCGAGAGGGCTACGTTGTAACTTGTAAATTTTGTTGGGTGTACTTTCCATTTTTCAAAGTTAGAGAAAACTAGAAACTAGAAAGCTAATTATGCATTTTAATAATGTAATACAAAACAGTAGTATAAAACTATGATTCTATCGATAATTTGTGATTATCTAAGTTATGCATGTTAGCATATATGTGATTAACTGAAACTTTTATGTGTGTTTTGGTAGTTTATATTATCTACTTGTGTTGAGTCATAAGTTAAGATTCTTGACATCTTTTTTATGTGAACTCATGAATATGTTCCTTCATGTGTTTTTGTCTATTATGTGTGCGGTGTGTGTCGCTTCACTCGCGCACATGCATCGCCTTGCGCCTTGCGCATG
This sequence comes from Asparagus setaceus, assembly GCA_012295165.1. Lineage (NCBI taxonomy): Eukaryota > Viridiplantae > Streptophyta > Magnoliopsida > Asparagales > Asparagaceae > Asparagus > Asparagus setaceus. The sequence continues at coordinate 28,156,956 of CM022707.1, forward strand.
TGCGCGTAAAGGGATTCTGTGTCCCGCATAATTGCAAGCAGTACGCAAATTTTGGGGAACCAATAAATGGAAAGTGCACCCAATAAAATACACAACGTACCGTCCTTGAACCGTCGTACATTTTGCGTACCGTTTATTGATTAATGGTGAGTGCTTACATGAAGATTCAGGATTAAGGAAAGTCTACAGAACGAACAAAAGAGGTTTTGTGATGCATACATAACAACGAATTCAAGAAGTAGGAATGCATGAATATATTGAAAAACTGGCCAAAGGAGTAGTTCTATTACTTCACTAACACTGATCAAATGCCAATGTAGCTATACTGAATAGCAACCACAACTTGAAAACATTTGTAGATGATAACTAGAAACAGTCATATACAATAGGCCCATTCTTCTCACAACCAAACTTGCTTAGTTGATGATAAACAAAAAGCTCCCCTAGCTCGCATTAGTTGATGATTGAAGTAATGCATCCTAACTATACATATGTAACAGCAAATGCAAGAAACAATTAAAGAAATGCATGAAGATTATTAACCAAAGGGGGACTTCTTTCAGTTCAGTAACATTGATCAAATGCCAATGTAGAATTCCAATACCGAAATAGAAAAACACCTATCCTAACTTCATACTCACTTTTTCTTTGACGACCTCTTCTCTTCTCAAATTATGCTGCTGCTTCTGAGCAATGCTCGGGTTTGGGTCCATGTCATTAACAAGCTGCTGTTTCCACTCAAATTGCGATGTAATTATGAGGATCATCAGTAAGAAAACAAGCACCATGGGTCTTGACATTATCATGATTATCACTCAAACAACCTGCCAAATCATTCCAAAATTAGCATATATCAAATTTCAGAAATCAAAATTGAAGAAACCCTAGAATTTGTTTTCAAGACCCTATAATAGCAATATATTAGAAAATCGCAATTCATCATAAAGATAAGAAAATATTTGTCCACAAAACCCCAGAACTGCAATATCTTAGAAAATTGGAATGCAAATATGCTAGTTTATATAAATCGCAATTCACCGTAAAAATGACGATTTTTTCCCTCTAAATAAAGGGGAATTTGACCAGAAAATCTAGAATTTGTCCAGAAAACCCTAGAACTGCAGTAATTGAAAATTCTAAGAGAACAAAGTACTCACATCTCATCGATATTGATTGCTATTTTAGGAAATTTTGGGGAGTTTCGGATGAAACGAGGAAATCGAGGTGGTGTTAAAATTTTGGGGAGGATTCCTTCGATTGAGACTCGCCGGCGACTGAGAATTGACTGTAGCGGATGTTCAACTGTGAGGATTCTTTTCTCTTACACTGGCTCGCGGTATGATAGTGGGTCTCTCCCTGTGTAGGGCCCATAGAAGTAACACGTTTTTGGCCTTGGGCTTAACTGGGCCACTGTGGGCTTGGGCCTTAGCTTAACACATTGTTTTGTTTAATACTGGTGCACGAGACACGACCTAACGATGCAGTTTTGGTGTATACGAAGCCCATAGAGGTGGACACTTTTGGGTTGTGCATGGCCTAGGCCTATTTTTATTGGGATGTAATTGAATTTCTTTTTTTTTTTGTTTTTTTGTGTCAGTGTTAAATAGTAATTGAAGAGAGAAAGTTAGGGGTCGAAACAAAATACAAATCTTCTTACATCATGCATCCGGGTGGCATGAGTCACAAAATGGTAGTTTAAGAGGGTGTTTGAGAGAGCTTATTTTATCAAGCTTATAAGCTAAATTGGCTTTTGGTTGTTTTCAGCTTTTATCATAAATTTCATAAAAATTGTTTGGGTAGAATTATCATTTACTTGGGCCTATTTAGATGAGCTTGTAAGCTAGTTTTCAAACAATGATGAACCCCAACTTTTTTATATGGGGCTTAAAAGCTAGCTTATATGAGATGTTACCAAACGCCAAACGCGTAGAAATTAAAAAGCTCGCTTAATTGTAGGCTACTTTGACCAAAGAATAAGCTCCGCCAAACACCCTATAAATCTCTATACTGTTTTCTTAGCCCTCATGATAGCCCATAACACCTTGTTAGTATGTTAGCTGTTCTGAAAAAATTTTGAGACCTCCATAAATCGAGACCTTGGAGAGCAAACGTGCAATATCTTTAATGAAAAGTATTTTTTTAGTAAAATGGTGGGTAACTATCTCTGTGTTTCATTAAATAGAGTTTAATGGAACAAACCCAAAAAAGTACAATTTATGGGGGTTATCAGCAAAATGCAGAAACCTATTGTGGGTTTCTGCAAAATATGAAAGTTATTGTGGGTTTAGTGCGATTTTAAGAGTTATTGGGGGTTTACTACAAAATGCTGAACTTTTTTGGAGGTTGAGTGTATTTTACCCTTCTAAAATCCTATGATCTCTAACCAATTGACGAAGCAACATATCCGCATGCCGTAGTTGCATATTAGAAACACCTATGATATACTTGACAGGAATCATACTTCAAGGTTTTAAAAAATTCAAGAGCATTGTCGCCCTTAGGGAAAAAAAAAAATTGGGATGATAATAATATTATTTTTTTCTCTTGCTCATTTTGTAAATTATTATATAGTTTATTTTGATGATTCCTACGTTTCTAGAGGGTAAGAATCTTCAAGAAAAGTTATGGATATCTTGACAATCAATCTTAAGCTTTTGAACCTATCTCATCACAGTAATGGATTTAAATCTCGTCGAACCCGTAATTACATTACTTACAAAACAAGTTTATATATGCTCATATTTAAACATGGCACTATTACTAGGAATAAAACCTAAATTTGGTAAATTCTTGGATTTGGTTTCTCAACTCTAGACTCTAGTTATCACTACTCATTGTAATATTTTTACCAACTTTTTTTTCGGGGGGTTAATTTTTACCTGTTTATTACGTCAGTTTATTACTTATATTTAAACATGGTAATGTACTTCAAAATAGATAAAAGAATCACATAATGAGCAATCGATCGATTCTTAATAGAAAGTTACTACTTATTTTAAGGAGAAATATTGAACATTGGATAATTGGGAATCCAATTTTAAATATGCTAAATTATTTGATTAATGAATCGCAAGTAGATTTGTAAATTGATACTGGATTCTTATTAAGAGCATCAAACATAATTTACTGTCTTCTTCTATATTAATTCTTTGTTTGACTAGTTTCTCCTTCGATAATCACAAAACATGAGCACCAATTTAATACTACTTGTTACAGAAGAGAAGAGCTGTATCACAAAAATCCGTATTAGTCATAATAGCAAGAAAATCCCTTGTTTTTCTAACCAACTTTGACAACAAACAACCCTCTAGTCAAACCTAAACTTGCATATATTCCTCCTCATCCTCTCCAACACTAACAAGAACATGATGCCCTCAATAACTTTTCTCTTCTCTTTCTTCTTCCTTCTTCAGTCTCTTTACCCTTCTCTCTTGAATGCAGCCATCTCTAGATTCCCTGCAGGTCTTATTGGATCCAAACCTCTGAAAAAATCCGATAAAGTCGCTTATGATGTCAAATACTTCACACAAACTTTAGACCATTTCAATTACCAACCTCAAAGTTATGAAACTTTTCAGCAGAAGTATTTGTTTGATGATCGGCACTGGGGTGGATCGAAGAGCGGATCACCAATCTTTGTTTACACTGGAAATGAAGGAGATATCGAGTTATTTGCAGAGAATACAGGTTTTCTGTTTGATATTGCGCCATATTTCAAGGCCCTTATTGTCTTCATGGAGGTATGAATTTGAACTTCGTTGTAGTTCTAGATTTTCTGTTTGAGTAACTAAAGCCATGTATTTAGGAAATTATTAGCTGGAGAAAGAAGTATATTAGCATTATGAGTATGCCAACTAGGACTTCTTTGCATCATGAGTGTGCCATGATGAGAGAATAAGTAAAAACTAAGGCAAATTGATAATACTATAGAAATGAAGAGTGAAAACTAAGGCAAATTGATTATTTGGAAATAATGCACATTCATTGAAGAGAACCAAATTTATCCAAAATAAAGTTATTATTTCTTCTAAAATATATCTTTTGGTTGGTATATAGCTGTTCCTCCACGTGAATTTGGTAATTAGTGTGCCTAACCCATGTGAATCTCTAGTTTATTGTATTTAAACCGTGTGAATTTGTTATAGTTGGTGAGATACTAACTGTTTGGTATTATAATTTGCAGCATAGATATTATGGAGAGTCAATTCCTTTTTGTGGTGATAAAAATGTAGCTTTTCAAAATGCAACTACACTTGGATATCTAAGCACAACACAAGCCCTTGCAGATTTTGCAACATTGATTATTGATCTGAAGAAGAATTTAACTGCTGAAGAATCTCCTGTGGTGGTCTTTGGAGGTTCTTATGGAGGAAGTAAGGATTTTTATTGGGGTTATTGCAGACAGACCCCTTGTACTATCGCCTATTGAATTTACTACCCTTCTAGTTCTATTGTTGTAGATAGATCCCCTTGAGTGAAATTATTTTGACCCTTTTCCGGGGTCTACCTGGAACAATAAAACTACTTCAGAGATAGTAAGTTCAATTTGGTGATAGTCCAGGGAGTTTGTCCGCAATTAACCCTTTTTTTTTTTTTTGAGTAAAAATCTTCAATTTTTTTGACTTGATAATTATGTTTTTGGTTTTTCTACTATAACTTTTTTCATTCAGTGTTAGCCGCATGGTTTAGACTGAAATACCCTCATGTGGCTATTGGAGCTTTGGCATCATCTGCTCCTATTCTCCAATTTGATGACATTGTGTCTCCATACACATTCAGTAACATTATCACAAATGATTTTAGGGTAGTTTTCTTCCCCTCACTCTAATTGCCTATATTAAGTTCACAAAGCTTTCTTTATCACTGAAATAATTCCTTTTTTTGTACTAGAGCGAAAGCGAAAACTGTTATAAAATCCTAAAAAACTCATGGGATGCATTATATAAGACTGCCAACCAAAAGGGTGGAGTTCAGAAACTAGCAAAATCTTTTCATATATGCAAGTATGAACCCCTAATCTCTTCTTCTATCTATTACACAAATTGATCACTGTATTCATCACAATTTACTTATTATTACAGAGGAGTGGTACCAGATGAGTATTTACCAAGCACAATCAAGAATTGGATTGAATATTCACTCATTTACGTCGCTATGACAGATTATCCTACAGCTTCAAATTTTCTAAGTCCATTGCCAGGTTATCCTGTTAAAAAGGTAAGTTGATTGATTAACATTGCTTTTTCATTTTTTAATGCAACAATATTTTTGAATGGACTGAAATGAAAATTATTGCAGATGTGTGAGGCAATTGATAATCCTACAGCAGGGAGTGATATTTTTGCTAGATTGTACGGGGCAATGAATGTATACTACAATAACAGTGGAGATGTGAAATGTTTTGATCCCACTACTTATGGTACTGATGCTATTGGCACTGATGCATGGAGTTGGCAGGTGAGAAATTCAAATGGAATATGCTCAAATTTTCTTCTGGAAACTGTACATTTTTTTAGTATGTATATAATTTATGCATCGAAAGAAATTATGCAAACTTGCTGGATAAAATTTGGTATAAAAGTTCTGTTATCATTGTTGTTATATGCATGGAACAAATTAAACAGAACCTGTCAACTGTATATTCAGTGCAAGAGATATCGATTACTGGATGTACAGATCTCGAATATAACTCCATCATTGAAATGACACCAATAATCCAGACATAGTATACATCAAAACCATACTCTAAATAGAGCTCTAACTTCAATTTTATTGTTATCGTGATTGCTGAACATTCAATAAAATGCACCAATTACAAGTTAAGGAGTAAGGAGGATAAAAGATAGATGTCCGAGAACTTGGTTGAAAGCAGTTAAGAAGAATATGATGATAGTTGATCAACTTAACGGAGGAGATTGGCCTAAACAAAACTGAATGCAAGAATATGATTTATATACCCGACCCCCAAAATCTGGATAAAGGCTTTATTGTTGTTGATTTTGTGATTAGTGTACATGCTATCTCAAACATCTTTATGATTACAACTAATACATACAGTAAAATGCCATATTAATTCCCGAAATCGATGTAGAGTTGCACAGAACTGATTTTACCAAATGGAGCAAACAATGAAGAGAGCATATTTCCAGTCTCAACATACAATTACACTGACGAGGCAGCAGGGTGCAAAGAAACCTATAGTGTGACCCCAAGGCAGCATGCAATCACAACAGAATATGGTGGACATGTGAGTCTACTTAAAAACTCTGATTAGCTCAAAGTTTTATCCTTAATGTTAATGGTTTTCTTGTTATAGGATATAAGGAGAGTATTGAAGCGGTTTGGTAGCAATATCATCTTCTTCAATGGCCTCAGAGATCCATGGAGCGGTGGAGGGTAACTACTCAAACTTTTAATTTTGGGTTAATTGCAGGTAAACCCTCTGTAGTTCTATCATTGCCCATTGAGTGAAGTTTTTACTCTTTTACCCTCACAGAAAGAGAAAATTGCTTTTTGACAAATATACCTCTAGAGGGTAAAAGAGTCAAAAAAAATTACTCAGGGGGTCTATCCGCAACAAAAGAACTACAAGGGGGTCTATCCTCAATTAACCGAATTAACCGAAAATAAGTTTTATACTTTATGTGTTTAAGGGAAGCATCCTAATGATAATGTAACAATGTTCCTTATGACAGTGTATTGAAATCTCTATCCAATAGCTTAATAGCTATAGTTGAACCAAAAGGTTGGTCTTTAATGAACTCAGTCCCTTTTATTGAGACATACACTATTTTCTTGCTCTGATCTCTTTCTCCAACAATGGCAGGAGCTCACCATGTGGATCTAAGATTTTCAACAAATGCAGATCCAAAATGGCTTCAAAATGTAAGAAAAAGGGAGGTCAGCATTATATCAAGCTGGCTTAAACAATACTACTATGACTCCAAAAGGCTCTCTGATCCTTAGTCATGGTTCTAGCTTCAACAAGTTCTCCAATTGTTTTAGTTCATCTATTTTCTTTTTTTTCCTCCCTTTTTTTTTTTTTTTTTGAGGAAAAGGGAAAGGGAGCAAGCAACATTGTTCTTCTCAATAGACAGACTGCATATTTTTTTGAGCAATTAAGGAATAATACAAACTTTGTGATATAAACACTGCTTATTTCATTGAGTAAAATTCACAAACCCTTCTGAAATTTGTGGGGTTTTGCATAAAACCCCTAAACTTTATAAATCAAAGAAACCCTGTCTTAACTTTCGAAATATGTTAAATCCCCTGAACCATGGGAAAATCTCATAAATAGCGTTAACAAATAGAGGAAATCTGAAAATATGACCCCGACTGTTGTGTTTTGTTCTTCCACAAGAACAAATGTGACCTGCTCCACATTCATAGTCTTCATCACAAACATTGGTTTTTCATAATTCAAACCTATTATTCTATCCTTTAACGTCGTTTATGAGATTTTTCAACTATTTAGAAGGGTTTAGTATAGTTTTGCAAGTTTAGGCGCTTCTGTGATTTATAAAGTTCAGGAGATTTTGTGAAATTTACCCAATTGCATTTCACTGAAAATCTAACATCTTGAAGAAAGCCATCATGTAATTGCAATTCATATGAATAAAGGGTGTGGAGATTAATAAGCATCATCTCCATCTATAAACAAGAGTAAGTAGTGTACAGAGTCTAAAGAAAGAAAGAAAGAGAGTACAATATCAACAAAGCTTCTTAGAAGTACTCGTCAGCCCTCCCCTTGAATCCAATCTGACCAAATGTGAGGCAAAGAAAGAGACCAATGTGCCATGTAATCATCCATAGCCTACAAATAAAAAAATAAAAATAAAAAAGAAAGAATTAGATGGAATGGAATTTAAATTATTTTATGGTGCAATTGTGAAAATTTTATGATTACCAGAATTGAGAAGTGAGCGCAGGGCCAGTTGGCCAGTGAGCAAGCTCAGTGCCAATGCTCTCAAAGAAGAGACCAGTTAAGCTTTTGCCATTGATTGCTGGAATGCTAGAAGGAGCAAGCCAACCGATCAACCCAAATCCAATCACATTCAGGTCCGTGCGAAGCCAGTCCCTTTGAAAGCTACTGTTAAAGAAAGAAACAAGATCAAAAGTTAGATTGGGTATAGTCTCAAGTCTACGGTTGTTATCTAAATTTATAGCCTTCGAATTTCGGACAGAAATTTCTGTTCAAATGATGTATAAGAGGGAAAAACTAAGTAATACTATGTGAGGAAAAGGACATGTTTCAGATTCCAAGAGATCTTAACGAGCATCTATGAAGAAATATGCAAACTTCTGTAAGTACCTAAACAAAGAGAATTAAGATTTGAAACTAGAATTGAGCATGATGAATGAGTTCTAGAGGAGGCTGTTATTGAGATTCAGATCCTATTTGTAGAACATGCACAAAAACATGCACAAGACAGTTTTCAGGTTCAGTAGTCGACTACTAGGCATTGTAGTCACTGTCTACGGCGAATGGCGGTTTTGGTGGGAGCGAGTAGTCGACTACTAGGCATTGTAGTCGACTAATCTGTGAACGAAACGTTTTCGAACAGGTGCAGTAGTCGACTACTAGGCATTGTAGTCGACTAATCTACGATGTATTAGTCGACTAATCAGATTGTAGTCGACTAACTGGCAGATTCGAATCTGGGTTTGGTCTTAAACCGGTTCGTTTAGAGTTTATATATAACCCTAAACCCGATTATTTGGTAGTTTTGAAGCACGCTTTGGAGCGCCTTTGAGAGAGTTTTGTGCATCTTTGGAGAGGAGATCTTTGAGAGATTGAGAGGTTTGTTTTAGGGTTTCTTTGTGAGAACTTGTAATCCTAATTTGTATTCTCTCTTTCTATTAGTGAAAATCCCCTCCTTACCCCGTGGACGTAGGCAACTTCAGAACCACGTAAATCTCGTGTCTTTACTCTTTTATTGTGTTTTGGCTTTTCCGTTTGTGGTGGTTTCTCTCGACGGTTCCAGCGGTCCGCTACCAACAATTGGTATCGAGCTATTGTTCGATTGAAAGTGGTGTAATTTCTAATTTGAGGGGTGTTCTGTGATTCGAGAGAAGCGGATTCACGAAGACAAACATAGGATGGCCAACCAAGAATCACCAAAGTGGGAAAATTCGAGATTGAAAAGTTCAATGGGAAGAACGACTTTTCTTATTGGAGGATGCGATGAAAAACTTTCTAATTTCGCAAAAATTGCACAAGGCTTTGGATGGAAAGGAGAAGAAGAACAAGGATATGTCCGATGAGGATTGGGAGGAGTTGGATCTCGAAACACAGGCCGATTATTCTATGCCTTGAGAGGGATGTAGCTTTCTTGGTAGATGGAGAGGAAGCGGTACAGCGTGTGGAAGAAGTTAGAGGGTACCTTCATGACGAAGAGTCTAACTAACCGGATCTACTTAAAATCCAAATTGTATACTTGCAAGATGGAGGAGGGCTCATCAATCCGGAACACATCAACAAGTTTGATAGGATCATATCGATTTGAAAGACATAGATGTTAAAGTAGGAGACGAGGATCAGCGCTTCTACTACTGCCTCTCAAGTCTTATGAGAACCCGGTGCAAACACCGAGGCTTGTGGGAGAAAATTTGAAGATGGATGAGACTAGAACGGCACTTCTAGCGGAAAAACTAAGTAATACTATGTGAGGAAAAGGACATGTTTCAGATTCCAAGAGATCTTAACGAGCATCTATGAAGAAATATGCAAACTTCTGTAAGTACCTAAACAAAGAGAATTAAGATTTGAAACTAGAATTGAGCATGATGAATGAGTTCTAGAGGAGGCTGTTATTGAGATTCAGATCCTATTTGTAGAACATGCACAAAAACATGCACAAGACAGCTTGTTCAAGAGTCAATTCGCATTGCAAATGCAATCAACACGTGACGCAAAAGTTGCGTGTTTCGATCAACAGTATAGTCAATTACTAGGCATTGTAGTCGACTAATCTGATGTATTAGTCGACTAATCTGATGTATTAGTCGACTAATCTGATGTATTAGTCGACTAATCAGATTGTAGTCGACTAATCTGATGTATTAGTCGACTAATCAGATTGTAGTCGACTAACTGGCAGATTCAATACGGGTTTGGTCTTAAACCCGGTTCGTTTAGAGTTTATATATAACCCTAAACCCGATTATTTGGTAGTTTTGAAGCACGCTTTGGAGCACTTTGAGAGAGTTTTGTGCATCTTGGAGAGGAGATCTTTGAGAGATTGAGAGGTTTGTTTTAGGGTTTCTTTGTGAGAACTTGTAATCCTAATTTGTATTCTCTTTCTATTAGTGAAAATCCCCTCCTTACCCGTGGGCGTAGGCAACTTCAGAACCACGTAAATCTCGTGTCTTTACTCTTTTATTGTGTTTTGGCTTTTCGTTTGTGGTGGTTTCTCTCGCCCGCCATCCGCTACCAACAATTGGTATCGAGCTATTGTTCGATTGAAAGTGGTGTAATTTCTAATTTGAGGGTGTTCGGTGATTCACGAGAGAAGCGGATTCACGAAGACAAACATAGGATGGCCAACCAAGAATCACCAAAGTGGGAAAATTCGAGATTGAAAAGTTCAATGGGAAGAACGACTTTTCTTATTGGAGGATGCAGATGAAAAACTTTCTAATTTCGCAAAAATTGCACAAGGCTTTGGATGGAAAGGAGAAGAAGAACAAGGATATGTCCGATGAGGATTGGGAGGAGTTGGATCTCGAAACACAGGCCGATTATTCTATGCCTTGAGAGGGATGTAGCTTTCTTGGTAGATGGAGAGGAAACTACAGGCGTGTGGAAGAAGTTAGAGGGTACCTTCATGACTAAGAGTCTAACTAACCTGGATCTACTTAAAATCCAAATTGTATACTTGCAAGATGGAGGAGGGCTCATCAATCCGGAACACATCAACAAGTTTGATAGGATCATATCGATTTGAAAGACATAGATGTTAAAGTAGGAGACGAGGATCAGCGCTTCTACTACTGTCTCGCCAAGTCTTATGAGAACCCGTGCAAACACCGAGGCTTGTGGGAGAAAATTTGAAGATGGATGAGACTAGAACGGCACTTCTAGCGGACGATCTTCTAAGATTGCAACTAGTGACATGGCCATCGGCGTAACAAGGAACAAGCCAGGGATTGTTTGCAAGAGGAAGGAGCAATGAGCGAGGAAAAAGGCAGGGAGGAAAGTCTAGATCTAAATCAAGACCTCTTGCGGGAAAAGGATGTTTCAAGCGCGGTGAAGTGGGCATTTCAAAGTCGACCGTCCAAATAAGAGAGTAGGTGGAAAGAAGAACAACAACAAGACCGAGAGGAGAGAGGGCAAGGAAGAAGCGAGCTACGCTTCAGAGGAAGGGAGCGATAAGGAATGCTATGTCGCCACGGTGGCGAGGAGATCTCCGGAAGTGGATACTTGATTCGGTTGCTCTTACCATATGTGTCCAAATAGGAAGTGGTTTACTACCTACGAGGCATTGATGGTGGAAGCTGTATTGATGGGGAATAACCATGCTTGTAAAACAGTGGGGCTAGGTAATATCAAAATCAAGATGCATGATGGAGTGATTCGAACCTTGACGGATGTGAGGCATGTTCCGACTTGCGGAAGAATCTTATCTCGGTTGGTGCTTTGGACTCGGTGGTTGCGGATTGTGACGGAAAACGAGTGAAGAAGGTTGTTCGTGGTTCCTTAGTAGTGATGAAGGGTGTTCGCCACGGTAATCTATATACTCTCTCAGTACGACCGCGACAGGAGATGCAACGCTGGAACTGGCGAAGTGGTGGAGACCCATGTGAGCACACACGGTTATGGCATAAGCGGCTTGGGCATATGTCGAGAAGGGTCTAGTTCGCTTGGTAAAGAGGTCTGGCGAAGAATCAAGGAACCTAGCATGGATTTTGCGAGGATTGTGTGTATGGAAAGTCACACAGGTTCGGGCCGAGAAGCAAGTCTAAGAGCGAGGGATACTAGATTATGTGCACACGGATGTTCGGGGTCCTACCGCACAACTTCAAGGGTGGTTCCGTATTATGTCTCGCTTATAGATGATTATTCTAGGTATGCTTGGATTTACTTTCTCAAGCACAAGAATGAGGTGTTGAGACATTCAAGAAGTGGAGAACAATGGTTGAGAACAGACAGAAAGAAATTGAAGACGCCGAGATCCGATAATCCGCATGCAGTATACGATGGTGCTTTCAAGGAGTTCTGCGGATCGAGGGAATTGTTCGACACCGGACAAGTCTACACCACGCCAGAATGGGGTCGCGGAGAGATCGAACCTAACACCGCGGAGAAAGCAAGGAGTATGCGATCTTATGCGTGATTGGGCAACGAATGGTGGGCGGCGGTGGCTTCTGACTTGTTACATTGTGAACCGCTCACCACATTCGACATTGATGGTGATACACCTATAGGGTGTGGTCGAGAGCATGCGATTATGATAGGCTCGAATTTTCGGATGTACCGCCTACTATCACGCCAACGAGGGAAAGCTTGACGCAGGGCCAAGAAGACAATATTCTTGGGATATGCAAAGGCGTAAAGGCTATCGCCTTTGGTGTCTGGAAGATTCAAAGTTCGTGGTCACAGGATGTTACCTTTGATGAGAAATCCATGATTGCTAGGCGTCCAAGGATGATGGTGTTATGACCGTGAGACTTCTAAGTCTCGGGTTATTGAAATAGAACCTAAAGACCAACTAGGTTCTAATCGTGCTCAAGTGGGAAGTCGTAGATGATGAGCTTGAGCAGAGGAGGTTCAAGCAGAAAATACACGTGCACTACAACAACAAAGCAACCGAGGATAATTTGGCTTCCACTAGGCCAAAGCGAGCATACAAGGTGTTTTGAAGCCGGGGCTAATCAACCCCAAGCACTATGGGCGTGCTAATATGGTTGAATCGCACTCTCGGTGGAGGAGGGCGAGTCGGTCTCCTTCAAGGAAGCTATTCGGGACAAGGATAGTGAGAGTTGGTTGGGCTGCGATGGAGGAAGAGATGGAATCTCTTCTGAAGAACCAAACATGGGAGGTGGTCCCATTGCCCGTAGGAAGAAAAGCTATTGGTTGTAAGTGGGTGTATAAAAGAAAGGAAGATCTTCGTGAGCTCGGTGGTGTAAGATACAAGGCGAGGCTAGTGGCTAAGGGTTTTGCACGTAAAGAGGGTGTGGATTACAATGAAATATTTTCTCCGGTGGTGAAACATACTTCTATTCTGGTGCTATTGAGTATTGTTGCTCATGGTGATTTTGAGTGGATCAACTTCGATGTTAAAAGCGACCTTCTTGCACGGAGACTTGGATGAAGAGATCTACATGCATCAACCCGAGGGCTACAAGGTTGAGGATAAGGAGAATCATGTGTGTCGCTTTGAGGAAGTCACCGTATGGATTAAAGCAATCTCCCGTGATGGTACAAGCGATTTGACTCCTTCATCTTTGAAGCATGGATTTTCCGGCGATCATGATTGTTGTGTTTACATTGAAGCTTCGCGGAGGTAATTTTATCTATCTTCTTTGTATGTGGATGACATGCTTATTGCTTCTAAGAGCGGGGTGGAGATAGATAGGTTGAAATCTCAACTTGGTGAAGAGTTCGAGATGAAGGACATGGTCTTTGCTAGAAAAATCTGGGTATGGAGATTAGAAGAAGCGGTAATCGGCGATTGTTCTTGAGTCGAAGGGCTACATAGAGCCGTGATCGCGAGGTTCGGGATGCAAAGTGCTAAGTCGGTGGTGACTCCATTGGCTCCACACTTTAGGCTTTCGGTAATCAATCTCCCACTACAAATGAAGAGAAGGCACATGGAGCGGTTCCCTATGCTAGTGCAATTGGCGCTTAATGTATGCAATGGTGTGTACACGCCGGATATTTCCTGGCGGTTAGTGTGGTGATGGATTCATGGCGAATCCAGAAAGGCGACCGGGAAGCAAAGGAAGTGGGTCCTCAAGTACTTAAAGAGTACCGTTGATACAGTGCGTATTTTGGTGGTGAAACATACTTCTATTCTGGTGCTATTGAGTATTGTTGCTCATGGTGATTTTGAGTCGGATCAACTCGATGTTAAAACGACCTTCTTGCACGGAGACTTGGATGAAGAGATCTACATGCATCAACCCGAGGGCTACAAGGTTGAGGATAAGGAGAATCATGTGTGTCGTTTGAGGAAGTCCTTGTATGGATTAAAGCAATCTCCCGTGATGGTACAAGCGATTTGACTCCTTCATCTTTGAAGCATGGATTTTCCGGCGATCATGATTGTTGTGTTTACATCTGAAGCTTCATGAGGTAATTTTATCTATCTTCTTTGTATGTGGATGACATGCTTATTGCTTCTAAGAGCGGGGTGGAGATAGATAGGTTGAAATCTCAACTTGGTGAAGAGTTCGAGATGAAGGACATGGTCTTTGCTAGAAAAATCTGGGTATGGAGATTAGAAGAGGGCGAATCGGCGATTGTTCTTGAGTCGAAGGGCTACATAGAGCGGGTGATCGCGAGGTTCGGGATGCAAAGTGCTAAGTCGGTGGTGACTCCATTGGCTCCACACTTTAGGCTTTCGGTAATCAATCTCCCACTGTGTGGAAGAAGCACATGGGCGTGTTCCCTATGCTAGTGCAGTTGGCGGTTTAATGTATGCAATGGTGTGTACACGCCGGATATTTCCTGGCGGTTAGTGTGGTCGGTAGATTCATGGCGAATCCAGAAAGGCGACCGGGAAGCAGTGAAGTGGGTCCTCAAGTACTTAAAGAGTACCGCTGATACGGTCTCAGATTTTGGTGGAGAAACATGTCGATTGACGGGTTTGTGGACTCGATTATGCGCGATCTAGATAAACGGCGATCTACTACGGTTATGTATTCAAGATACATGGGGCTCCGGTTAGTTGGCGATCGATGTTGCGAACTCTGATGGCACTTTCTACTACAGAGGCCGAAAGTACATGGCCATGGCGAGGAGTGAAGGAAGCATTGTGGTTGTGGGGTCTTCTAGATGATTTGGGGATTGAGCAGAAAACGTGAACTTGTGGTGTGACGGTCAAAGTGCAATTCACCGCGAAGAATCAGTTCATCATGCTCGCACTCAAGCATATCGATGTCGTATCATTTTGTGCGGATGTCATTGAGGAAGGTGATATTTCTCTCATGAAGGTGCACACGAATGAGAATCCCGCACATGTTAACCAAGGTGGTCACAGGTAGTAAGTTTAAGCATTGCTTAGACTTGCTTCATATCACCGTGTTGATCCGCCTAAGAGGCATGGCCCTTGGTGATAATGGATAAGGTGGAGATGATTTGAGGTGAACTACGATGAGCTTGATCCCGGTGGAGAATGCGTGGCGGCCGCGGTGTAGTAGCCTTGTTGGATTAGCTGGATTGGTGATGGAGATCTCTAGATGTTCTTGGTGTTCTTCGGTGTTCGCCCAAAATTTGAGGTAAATCAAATGATGTACGAGGTGGAGAATTGTAGAACATGCACAAAACATGCACAAGACAGCCAGTTCAAGAGTCGACTACTAGGCATTGTAGTCGACTAACTGGCAAATGACGTAGCGTGTTTTCGTGATCGAACGCAGTAGTCCACTACTAGGCATTGTAGTCGACTAACTGCAAATGACGTAAAGTCGTTTTTCTGCCGGTACGAGTAGTCGACTAATCAGATTGTAGTCGACTAATCTGATGTATTAGTCGACTAATCGTATTGTAGTCGACTAATCTGATGTATTAGTCGACTAATCAGATTGTAGTCGACTAACTGGCAGATTCAACACGGGTTTGGTCTTAAACCGGTTCGTTTAGAGTTTATATATAACCCTAAACCTGATTATTTGGTAGTTTTGAAGCACGTTTTGGAGCAGCCTTTGAGAGAGTTTTGTGCATCTTTGGAGAGGAGATCTTTTGAGAGATTGAGAGGTTTGTTTTTAGGGTTTCTTTGTGAGAACTTGTAATCCTAATTTGTATTCTCTTTCTATTAGTGAAAATCCCCTCCTTACCCCGTGGACGTAGGCAACTTGCCGAACCACGTAAATCTCGTGTCTTTACTCTTTTATTGTGTTTTTTGGCTTTTCTGTTTGTGGTGGTTTCTCTCGACGGTTCCGCGGTCCGCGCGCCCAACACTATTCAATGCACGGAAAAATCCACTTTTCAGTCAAAATCGTTTATTATTTATGGTATAGTTATGAAAAGTAAGAGTGAGTGCCATTCATGAGAAATATTATGTGGTATGTATTTGGAACCAATTTCCATTGTCCTAAACAAAAATAAAAGCTTATGATCAGGGGCAGATCCTTGTGGTGCTGTAGGGGGCAGCTGCACCCCTAAACTTCGAATATTTATCTCATTCCGAAGAATTCATAATCAAAGTGCAATAATGCTCATGTTGCTAGTTTATATTTGGAATGAATTGCCATTGTCCTAAATAAAACTAAACGTTTATTGATTTAGAAAACGTTTTCATTAATAAACAAGATTCAAATTCCAAATATTCTTGCATCACCCTTGAATGCAATGTCTTTATGAAAGCAAAGGTTTACAAGTTTTGAAGAATATATCATCAAAAGTGCAAGAAAACTCATGTAGCTAGTTTAACGTAAATTTATTCAAATATAAAGCCATTAAAAACAAACATAAAAACTCTTACCAGGTGAACCTTCCACCAGAAGCAAGCTTCTGCTGAAGTGGGTTTCTAGCAGCCACCTGAGACCTCAGGAAACCTACAGACATATTTCAAAGAACCATTAAAATCATAAGATTATAATACATCAAACAATAGAAAGATCATTTCTTTTTATTAATGTAAGTAAATAACCAGAGCTAAGAGCTGGCTTCGACGAAGAGCGAGAGACACAAAGAGGAGATCCTCCTAATCCAGCAACTGCCATGGCTGCCATTTTTTCGCCTCTGCTTGTAGTATGTGGTGTAAGTTCACCGAGGGTGGAAGTGTTAAAAGAGATGATTTTGATTTTGGAGGTGAAGGATTGAGATTTTTTGAGGGAGTGAGCTTGTGATGTAGATGAGTGCTCATGGATTGCTTGGATTGAGTGGTTGAGGACATGGCTAATGACATGATGCCAACTAGGATGTATTTGGATAACATTCATCATGTGTCTTTTTCTTAGGTTGATGAATTATCCTATCCTTCATTCTCAAAGCCACAAATCTCTTCAAGCTGTCAGTAGTATATATCAGATCCCAGTTCTCCGTAAATGATACCAAGAATCAAAATGCAACCAACAAGTTTTTACCCAGACAATGCCATTATTTTGGGTAAGTTTCACAAAATTACCATGAACTATCAGGCATGTAGGACCGTAAAATATCATACTTCCAAATCATCAGAAAAGTATCAATACTATCAAAAAGCAATATATGATAGTTTTATGGTAACAAATGAATTTAATTTCTTGATAGTTTTCTGATCGTCTGCGGTATTTTACTGAGTTGAATGGTACTTTTTCTAGTTAGAAGTAGTTTATGGTACTTTTGTGAGGTTTACTCCCATTATTTTCTTTCTTTGTGGAAGGTCGGGATTCAAATTTCCCTATTGATAGTGCACAAAGTAATTTCCTAATTATTACACAGGAGTGTACCGATACAATTTAGTTGTGTAATAACTTGAAAGGTTTCATTAACGAGTGGCCTTACTGAAGAGAGAGATAGAGAGAGGTTTGGGAGGTGAGAGAAATTCAGTGGGGAACACTGGCCCCACACTCCCTCTCTTCTTTCTATCTCTCTCCTTCCTAACGAATGCCGTGGGGTACTCTTAACAAATTCCTAATTTGGATTCCTAAAGTACAAAAGTCACTTTTAAGATCTACATGCATATTCATTATCATTTGCACACATAGCAAGAATCCTTTGCTGCTTACTTATTACTATCCTTTTGAAAAAATAAACTAATGGAGCTTAACCTCGAAAGTCGACAGTTTATTGTATTTGACGCTGTAAGAAGCAATGGAATATGGTAAGCTTAGCAGCATAAACATAAGCAGAAAGGAATGCTATATACTTAATAAGGGATAACAAAACAACCATTATCATTAGTTACATTTTTTTCCCCAATAAAAATGCATGCGAATGTGCAATGCATATTCATCTTTCTCTCAATCATCTGACTTTAAAAATAAATAAATAAATAAATATTCATATTTCTCTCAGTAAATTCGTCGAGCGGCTGGCAGACTAAACTATATAACACTTTCTTCAAATCGCATATACAAATAATGAACAGCAATTTCAAATATAAACATACGCATATAAATCAAATTTCATTAGTTTTAAAGGTTCATGAGGTTGTGAATTGGCCGTACCTCGTCTACTGTCTCTCTGTGGCAGGCACCATCTCTGACCGGTGGTGACGGGATCCCGCACACTGAAGCTTTCAGTGGCAAAGTGCTACAAATTGACCGGATATAAAACTTGACTTTTTACGGTCCAATTAAAGAAAAGTATATCATGGGCTTACTCCCAAAGAACGTTAGACCTCATTAGTAACAAGCCCAGCCCAATAAACTTTGTTCATGTAAGTCCAACATGGCCTTAGGATATGTTTATTAGCATAGGGGGATTTCAATATTTTTTTTCTTTTTACTAGAGATGGAGGAGCTTTTGTTGAAGGTTAGAGGATGCAGAGTAAGTGTTCAGAGTCGGTGAACGAGGTCAAGGTATGTTAGAGGATGTGGAGGCGACAACGGAGAAAATCAGACCATGACCCAATATTTTAGTATGCATAAACGGTCTATGCTTCTTTAGATACTCCCAAGACTTAGACGGGCGATCTAAGTACCACTTAGGTCTAGGTGGACGCCTATACTTTTTAAAACTATGTTGATTATCGACATAGCATTATTTTAGTTAATAGGACTTCTCAGTTATGTTCAGTTTTAAAGAGTTGCCAAATATACCCTTAATGTCTCATTTATTTTGGTCCAGATATGAGATTGACAAATTAGTTATTTGCGCTCATCATTTGGGTCACGCAAATGCCAAGTGCACTGGGTTTGATTGGCCTCTTTCAGAGCTCAAATAAAAAAAGATAGAATAACGTTTCCTTTTTAATTTTAAACTGATGAGGAATAATTGCAGTATCATTGAGAACTAAGGCGGGTCCATTATCAATGTTATGAACAAATTTGATCCAAAAGTTGAAACTATTATTCTCTTAACCTCATAGTTAATATAATCCTCTCTTCTATATTTCCCCCCGTCTTTCTACTTTTGAGATAGTAACACTAGTGTCAAGAAAACACAAAAGAGTGCAAGGCAGAGAAAGAGAACGGAGCAAAAATAGAGTCTATACATAAGTCTTGGACTCTTGATAAAAAAAATCACATATCCATTTTAAATCAATACAATTAGCATATAATATTAATGCAAGTACCAACAATACAAAGAGAAAGTTCTGTGTGTTCCTTTTAAAATGTATAATAAAACAAGTACACTATTGTTTACGTTGTGAAGTTGATACGTGATTTAGGAGGGTTGAACTTAATTTTTTGAGTCCATTAATCGTCTTTGATGGTTAACTCTCCCGTCTTGAGTCTTTGAGTTGTACACTGCTACACAGATAACAGAGGTTAAAGGTACAGTAGGTTGTTTCCTCCGGCGTGCCCTCCGACGTTCAAGTCAGTGACTATTTCTAGTTAATCTGGAGGAAACGGAGTGTAGTCTTGTTGACTTTTTATATAGAAAATTACGTACCTTGGTTTGGTGAAAATCACCATTATTTATCGAGGGTTTACGGGGGCACGTAGGTAATTTCAACCGAGTGTGTGCAGTATTGGGTCAGACCCTACTTTACACGTTCCGACAGCTGATTGGCCAAGTCGCCTATGCACAGTGATGGGACTGTTGTAGTAATGACGTGTCCGAGGAGCTTTGAAGGCTCTAGCTCGAAAGGTCATAATGACTGGCGTCGCATTAATTACTTGATGGTGACTAGACGGCGAAGTGTGGGCACTGATTGTACATTCATTAAATGCAGCATGACTTTTGATAACGCTTGTCAGGCTGTTCTACTGTTCGAGACACCTTGTGTTGGGTTTGAGTGGAGAATATCTTTCGTCTCGAAGTCGGACATCTAGCGGGATCCGGGTCAGAAGCGCCTTTCGTCTCGGATCTAGATCGCGAGGTGAGTTGGCCAGTTTATCACCCGGGTTGTGCTTGCAGATGCTCTGGGAGTCAGCCAGTTTAGTTACCATGTGGCCGCTCTTATTAGGCTCGGTAATTTTAAGGGTATAACATTCGCCCCTTTTCACTTGGACTCGGGGAGCCGAGTTTGAGAGAAAATAAACCAAACAAGATACTCAAATTTGGTCCATCCTTGTTAGAAAACAGCTATGATTTGACATTTCTGACGTCAGCGGAGATCGTGCGGTAGTTTTAATGGAGTGGTGCCTCATTTGATGGGATGTCGCTTCAGTTTCTGAAAATCGTCAACGGTTTTCTCGTAAATCGTGCCAACCATCAGTTTCTTACCACGTGTCGTCCTCCTTTGCTCATATATATTATTCTTCTTTCTTCTTCTTCTCCTTACTTTGCCAAAAATCCTAGAAACCCTAGAGCTTTTATTCCGCCGTTGCAAGCGCACCTTCTTCTTTAGAATTTTCACCGTACTCCAATCACCTCTTCTCCTGCTTTGATGGCTTTCAGTGCTCAATAGGCTATGGTTCGCAACGAGGCTAGAATCGCATTGTTGCGCCCATACCACTTGAAGGTGCTTATAGGCTGTTTGGAGCAATATGCCCAAGATTATGATATCCCCAACACTTACACACTATCGGCTCCGTTGAGAGATCAGTCTGTCTATCATCACGTTGGAGGTTTGGTGCCATTGTACTGGCACCATCTCGACTACAGCCTCCGCTTACCGTTACATCCATTCCTTCAGAAGGTTTTCAGGGCTTTGGGGATTGCACCGACGCAATTGGCACCGAACTCCATTACTTTTCTGGTGGGCTTCCTCGTCATCTGCTACAGAGTAGACGTTAGACCGACATTGGACATGCTAGGTCGTTTGGTTTGTGTCACGGTCAGCAAGAAGGAGGGCCACTTTTATCTGTAGATGGTGGGTGGCCACCGCCTTGTGTCTGATGCCTCTAAGACAAACAAAGGATGGCGGGAGAATTTTTCTTCGTCATGGGTGCTAATCCGCTCCTTGCTTGTCCCATATGGCCAAAGATAACGAAAGAGGACCTATGGTCAGAGACGCTTTCGGCCGAGGAGTTGTGGGTTTTGGAGAGGATCCGAGCCTACAAGGGGTCGCAGCACCGAGAGAACCTGTTCGACAACGTGCTGCCGGCATATCTTTCATTCCCGCTTCTGAGGCAGACTTTGCTCGTGTAGCAGTGGTGTCTGTTGACAAGCATCCGGCGGGAGACACTCATCCTAGCTCTCCTCCTATGCCTCGGAAGTGACTCCGTGGCGATCTGGAGGCAGAGGATCTCCAAGTCTTGCAGAGGATCTCCAAGTCTTACGGCAGCAGCCTACCGCTGATATAGCTGCCAAACTCAGTTTGAGCAAATCTGCTACTCAAGCCGAGGGGTCCAAGAGGAGGAAGAAGAAGACAACTTCCAAAGGGCATCGTCGAGCTGAAAGCAGCGCGTGAGAGCTCTTTGCTCTTGGAGACAAGGTAGTTGACGCTACACCCGGGCAGATCGAAGCTACACCCGGGTTGACTAGTGGGGCTACGGCCCCAGAATCTTTCCATGCTCCGTTGAGTTTATCGAGGTGGAGGGTGGTTCTCCTTATCTGGTTCTTGAGGAGGAAGCTAGAGAGGGAGACATTTCTGTTATGGAGCCGATAGGAAGTGAGGCTCCACCCGCGGTCGTAGCTAAAGAGGTGCCGACCGGATGGGAGAAGGCACCGACCAAATTGGGAGAGGGGCTTGGGTCATCTAGAAGACCCGGTAAGGCCCCTGCTATTGAGGATCCGATTGCTAATGCTTACAAGCGAACTGCTTCGGGGTCCAGGGGTCTCTCGGCCACTGTGCATGAGGGTCGGTACGAGTGGCTCTTTCCCCATTGTATCAGTGACCTCCATCCCCGCACTTGGAAGGGGATGTGTGCAGTTATGATGGGTCCCAAATCTCATCCTCGCTATGAGGGGGAGTCAGAAGAGTGTCCTTTCATCCCAAAGCACTGAATGGATGCTAGGGGGTCAGTTTTGGAGTCCCGAGTCGACCAGGACAAGGTAGTGGAGCAGTACCTTCTTCTGGCTGATGAGGCACAGTTGTGTGATATCCTCGACGCCGGTCTTCATTACGCTCTCTGGAGCTATTTCACCTGAGGGGTTCTCTTAGAGTTTGAGTCATTACGACGGCTTGTAATTTATCGGGAGGTCTTCTTCAAGCTCCGGGATGAGTTGGAATCTTAGAGGGAAGCTCATGAGGCGGCCAAACTAGCGGCTGCTACTAAAGGTATCGAGCTCGATGAGTTCAAGTGGGACCAGGCTTTGAAGGAGTGAGAGCTGGCCCACAAAGATGAGGAGCTGAAGGCGACCATAGCTGGTTCTTGACGTCGCAAGGCTCAGCTAAAATAGGCCCAGGAGGAGGTGAGAAGCCTCAAGGAGGATCTCGACCACGCTCATAAGGACATGGGACTTGTCGAGGAGAGGCTGGCATATCTCGAGTTAGAAGTCCAGGCCGAGAAGAAGGAGAAGGAGGACGCCTTTGAGAGGGTTCATTTGCTCGAACCGAGATGGAAGAGCTACGAGCCAGATTGAATGAGGACGTGGTTCTTCAGGGGACCCTTCATCAGGCAGTTGCCCACGTGACTACCGAGGTCGAGCTGCAGTGTAACTCTCTCCACACCCAAGTTCAAGAGCTTGAGTCTCGGATAGCCCATATGGAGTCAAAAGCCTTTGAGACTGCGATAATCGAGAGATATTGCGGCAGTTACCTGGGTAAGGTTGAAGTGGCCCTCGCCTATAAGGTGGGGTTTGATTATCGAAAGGGTCAGCTTCCTCCTGAGCTTTTGCTGAAAGAAGACCGCTTCAAGTATCCCTCCCGAGTGATCAACTGTCTCGATGTCCTCAAGACACTCGAGGTACAAGCTGGGTTGGGGATAGTGCAGGAGGATGAAGAAGTTGCCGATGAAGGGGGTGAGGAGAAGGCTGTTGGCGAAGATGTTGATGATGGGCTTGATGATGACGCCGACTCGTCTTCTTCATCTGAGAAGCCTGACTCCCCTCCATCGGATGCGCCCGGCTCGAGTTCGCCTCCGACTCATGCTTCAGACACTGCTTCTTTAGGAGGATGTAATTTTTGTATTGACTCTTTTGAAAGAGAGTCCTGTAATATTTTTTATGAATGAAAAGACTTTGTTTTGATGACTCGCTTTTTTGCACTTAGTTTATGAGTAATTTCTCATGTGTGCTTTTGATTTTTAGAACATTTTGAAGGAGTCAGTGAGGACCAAGTCGTGAGTTTTTTTTGTCTTCTGGGTACATCGATGAAGACCGAGTGGTTCCTTGATATCATGCACCACGTTGTTGGAGGCTTTTAGCCTCCACATCTTTTATTTGTGCCTTGGGTCCAATTTTGAAAACTGATTCTAAGGGTTTGTGAATGCCCGATGAGGCGGTGAAGACCGATCCATGAGGGCTGCTCGCCGTGCCTTGGGTCTACTTCTAAAAATCGATATCAAGGACTTTGGTCTTTGTTGTTGAGTTGATGAAGATCGAGCATCAAGAGCTTCGTGCCTTGGTCTGACTCTTGAGAATGATACCAAGGGCTTGTTACGTGCCTTGGTTGTTACGTGCGTTGGTTTTACTTTGAAAAGACACCAAGGTCTTTGGTCTTCGTTGCCGAGTCGATGAAGATCGAGCGGCAAGAGCTTCGTGCCTTGGTTTTACTCGTGAGAATAATACCAATGGCTTGTTACGCGCCTTGTTTTTACTCTAAAAAGACACCAAGGGCTTTGGTCTTCGTTGTCGAGTCGATGAAGATCGAGCGGCAAGAGCTTCGTGCCTTGGTCTTGATTTTACTTTGAAAAGACACCAAGGACTTTGGTCTTCATTGTCAAGTCGATGAAGATCAAGCGGCAAGAGCTGCATGTAGGTTAGTACACCATGCAAAGTATTTTTTACTTACAGAAAGGTCTTTATAGCTTAATTACATTTTGTGGAGGCATTCTCCCAAATATTTTACATTTTATGACAACCCTAGTGTTTACTTAGCTTTGTTCTCCGTTTGTCTTTTGGAGGAATTCTTTTGCTGCCGTAGTGTGGAGTGATGGTGGTAGCTTATGGTTCCAATGTCCGAAAATTGGAGATCAACCATTTCTTCAAAAGGAGACGAAGAGGCCCCATGGTGGGCGCCAAACTGTTTATGTCACGAAGTTGATACATGGTTTAAGAGGGTCGAACTTAATTTTTTGGGTCCCTTAATCGCCTTTGATAGTTGATTCTCCCATCTTGGGTCTTTGAGCTGTACACTGCTACACATATACTAGAGGTTAGAGGTACCGAAGGTTATTTTCTCCGGCGTGCCCTCCAACGCTCAAGTCAATGACTATTTCTAGTTAATCTGTAGAGAGAAACGGAGTGTAGTCTTGTTGACTTTTTATGTGTAAAATTGCGTACCTTGGTTTGGTGGAAATCACTATTTTTTATAGAGGGTTTATGAGGGCACATATGTAATTTCAGCCGAGTGTGTGCAGTATTGGTTCAGACCCTACTTTACACGTGCTGGCAAGTGATTGGCCGAGTCGCCTTTGCACAGTGATGGGACTGTTGGAGTAATGGTGTGTCCGAGGAGCTTTGAAGGCTCTGGCTCGAAAGGTCATAATGACTAGCGTCACATTAATTGCTTGATGGCGACTGGGCGGGCGTTGATTGTACAATCATTAAATGCAGCGTGACTTTTCATGGCGCTTGTTAGCCCATTCCACTGTTCGAGATACCTTGTGTCGGGTCCGAGTGGAGAACGTTTTTCGTCTCGGAGTCGGACATCCAGCGGGATCCCGATCGGAAGCGCCTTTCATCTCGAATCTGGATGCGAGGCAAGTCAGCCGGCTTATCACCAGAGTTGTGCTTGCGTATGCTTAGGGAGTCAGCCAGTTTAGTTACCATGTGGCCGCTCTTATTAGGCTTGGTAATTTCCAGGGTATAACAAATATATTTATTCATATTTATATTCTTTTCTGTAGAGAACCCTAGATATGAATTTTTTTGGCTGACCTTCACAACCCCCCCCCCCCCCCCCCAAACAAAAAAAATTTACGATTATCAAATAAACCCTCGTAACTTTCAAAATATCGTAAAACCCCCTTAAGTCTAGAAATTATTATAAAATCTTCTTTAACTTTAAAATTTTACCAAGAACACCTTCTAAAAGTGTTAAACCACAATTTTCACATAGACGGATAAAATTTTGCGACGGTTTTTTATTGTCATATTACCCTCCTTAAACTGGAATGATAAGTTTGGAAATAATTCTAAGGACACTTACCTTAGACACATAAAGGGGAAAATCCCCTAACCCTAACCCTACGTATTGGGTAGGGTTAGGATTAGGGGATTTTCGAAAATCCCCTAATCCGAACCCTATCCATAGGGAATTTTCCACTTTATGTGTCTAAGGACACCTACCTCCTTAGAAGTCCTCTGAGTTTGGACCCCCTTATCCTTCAATCAAACTTTGGGCCCTTGAGTACGTGGATTGTAGACTTGACAGGTGGTACGGTTAAATCCAGTGAACTTCAGCCCAAGCTTGATACCGTGGGTCCCAAACTATAAGCACGCCTTGAGAGTCATCATGTTATGGTCCAGGAACAATTATTGTTTCTACCAGCCCACGCCATGACGCTATACTTGATCGTGATCCCACCCTCATTTACAGATTACAGTGTAGAGTGCGCAATAAAATGGCCCCAGAGTAACTAAAAAGTAGGCTAATTTAATTAACACTGACATTCCTTATAGTTTCACCTACTTCGCGCTTATATACCTTCACTTATTCTGACTAGCAGTTATATACCCTAAAGTCCTTAAAAATTGGGCTTTAATACCTTTTATTGTGAAAACGCTAGAATTTTCCCCAAAATTCTCATGTGGTACTCACATGCTAATTTAGAACTACCAACCCTTACTTTTTTTGTTGAATTTACCGTTAAACGTAATTGAATTCTATTATAATTTTGAAATAGAATTATACTAGATTTAACAGCAAATTTAACAAAAATTAAGCGTTAGAATGTTCTAAAATTAACATGTATAAGATGTTTCAGCTAATTGAACAGGGCCACCTAATAACTTCGGAATCCTATAAGCACATGAAACTTGCTTCTTTTTTATTGCACAAGTCAAAAAGCTAGAACCTACCCCCCAGAAAAAAAAAAAAGAAAAAAAAAAAAAAAGAAAGAAAGGCACCTTGTGTGAACGTATGCAAATTGATTTTTTTGAAGTGAGCTGCATCTGACTTCATTAGTCATCACTTTCTAGTTCAGGTCTAAATAGAGACACCTGGTTCCTAGAAGGGGCCCCACGAGCCTACCCCAAATAGAAAGCAACAGTCTTAAGCCCAATTAAAAAAAACAGCTTTAAGATTAATTAGCTATTTTTAAAATTAATCACTGTTCCCCCTGTCCTCAAGCTCCTCATGGACAACGAAAAGATCCATCATGATCTCATGGCTTCTATGGTATATACGTGGCTTCATATTGAAGGATACATTGTAAAAAGAGATTGTTGTGTTCCCATGTGTTTTCTTATCTGTATACTTTGTTAACTGTCACCAGATTACATTAGTCCTACCAAACTATTAACATAATACAACGATTTAGACCTCTTTTATCTATAAAAAAAATCATAAATGTTGTATCTGGGTTAAATAATGTATGAGAGAGAGAGAGAGAGGGCTTAATCCGGACACGACAGCAGCCAAGCAAATTGGATTGGATAAATAAGAAGGGAAGTTAAAGCTTAAATTTCCAACATTATCGGAAAATGGAGGTGTTCTTGGCTCGCCCTTCAAATTTTCAGTAGGACTTTCCCCACGGAGAAAGGATCCAGTGAAGATAATCTGTAACAATAAATGTGCATTCAAGATATATTAATCCTGGAATCCGTACATAAATTCCAAAAAATAATGATTCAAAGATTGACATTTATTTGATGCGCATTTAATGTTTTGAACCCAGATGGATTTTATTGTTTTCCCCACGATAGATCTGCACCAGCGATGGCGCCAACCACGACAGTAAATATGCAAGTCCACATTTGCTTCGTCACTAGGGCTGTTTAGTTCAAGCAAAATTTTGGCATTTGGTGTGGATTATAAATTTTAGGGTCAAAAAGTGTGTTTTTTGGGTTTTGGGATTCCATATTTGGTGTTTGTTTCAATAATTTTTTTGGGAATATTGAATCCTAAAAATGCAAAAGGCATCCAATTTTTAGAATTTACCATTAGAATTGGAGAGGATTTGGCAAATCCCATAAATGGGTATGCTTACTTTTCTTTCTATACCCTTATATTTTATTTTCTTGTGGGAGGTAACCTCACCAAGTTAAGTATATTTATTTCTTCTTCTTTTTTAGAATTTGTTATCCCATAATTTAAGTTTGAACCAAACAAGATATTATAAATTTTAGGATTTGCTTTTCTATAATAATATTAAACTAAATAAAATATTAGAAATTTCAAAGCATGTATAAAATCCTATGGATTTGAAATTCTCTAAAGATTACAAATCCTAAAATTTTAATATTTGAACCAAACAGCTCCTAACGTTATGTTTCATCTCTCAAGCCCGTTGCGACTCGACATAAATATAAAAATACGATAAAGTTACCACTGTTGAAACTATGGGAAAATAGAGTCAGATCTATAATATTTTTCACATGTTAACAATTATTTCACATGTTAACAATTACTCCAACCACCATTGCTATAGTAACTTCCTAGCCATCACATACCACCTATTGCCTATTTACCAGCTAAGAAGCACCAATATGAACAAGCTGATACAAACTCCAGTGTATGATTGGGGCCATACCACTACCATAACCCCCAACAGAATACAGTTGTATATAAGGATCTGTTTGGTTGAAAAGAAGAAACAAGAAACTTATATTATATGAAACCTTTTCATATATATATATATATATATATATATATATATATATATATATATATATATATATAGAGTAAGGCTCCTATGAACTTAAGTTCATAATGAATAGTGATGCACCAACTTTTCTAACCACTCATCTTGCTTTGGGATCCATGAAAGATATGAAGTTTCATTTTGAGATTTGTGCATCACAAATCTCAAGACAAGATGAGTGGATAAAAAGTTGGTGCACCACTATTCATTATGAACTTAAGTTCATAGGAGCATTACTCTATATATATATATATATATATATATATATATATATATATATATATATATATAGAGTAAGGCTCCTATGAACTTAAGTTCATAATGAATAGTGATGCACCAACTTTTCTAACCACTCATCTTGCTTTGGGATCCGTGAAAGATATAAAGGCCACTTTGAGATTTGTGCATCACAAATCTCAAGACAAGATGAGTGGATAAAAAGTTGGTGCACCACTATTCATTATGAACTTAAGTTCATAGGAGCATTACTCTATATATATATATATTCAAGATGAGTGGATAAAAAGTTGGTGCACCACTATTCATTATGAACTTAAGTTCATAGGAGCATTACTCTATATATATATATATATATATATATATATATATATATATATATATATATATATATATATATATATATATATAGAGAGAGAGAGAGAGAGAAATGGAAAAACTTGGTAAAGGAACTTGGTAGTGATGTGGACAAATTTGGTCCACAAGTCTAACTTTTAAAAATCTTTCTTTCTTCTCTTTCTCTCTCCTCTCTATTTCTCCCTCGAGGTGTGGACCTGACTTGTCCACCTCACTACCATCGTTTTTAAGAAACTTGGTACCAAGTTTCTTCATATTCCTCATATATATATATATATATATATATATATATATATATATATATATATATATATATATATATATATATATATATAGAGAGAGAGAGAGAGAGAGAGAGAGAGAGTAAGGAATATGAGGTGGCAGCTCATTTAGTAAAATGAGCTCCCACTCATAAACATCATACCCCACACTCAATTGATGTGACCACTAAGTGGCCCTAAACACTATACACATTAGTGGGTAGCTCATTTTACTAAATGAGGTGGCGGCTCATATTTTTTTTTTTCATATATATATATAGAGTAAGGCTCCTATGAACTTAAGTTCATAATGAATAGTGGTGCACCAACTTTTTTATCCACTCATCTTGCCTTGAGATTTGTGATGCACAAATCTCAAAGTGGCCTTTATATCTTCACGGATCCCAAAGCAAGATGAGTGGTTAAAAAGTTGGTGCACCACTATTCATTATGAACTTAAGTTCATAGGAGCATTACTATATATATATATATATATATATATATATATATATATATATATATATATATATATATAGTTTGGTTCCTACTTTGAAATCAAAATGGAGGGTGAGATGACATCCTCCCATTGGTCGATTTGACTCTAATTTTAGGCAATCCATTTTGAGATTTTTTTTTTGAAAAATTTACGGAAACTTCTTTAGATGGCTATTATTATTATTATTATTATTATTATTATTTGTTAGATTCATGTTTTGTTGATTTCTTGGAAATCAACCAAACAGCCCTAAACTGACAATATAATATATACTCATAGATATTAAAAATATAAAAATAATATATATATGAGTGTGCATATAAAGTCATGGAGAATTACCCACATAGAGCAATTATACAACTTTGGACCAGTGCTCTGCTGCTCTAGAGTGATTCTAAGTTCTAACTACATTCACTGTTTCACCATAGGTTGAACTGTAATTATCGTGCACTTGATCAACCCAATTTTACAAGTACCCAGTTGGCAAGCAGAATATATGCTGGTCAATGCCAGCAGTGTTCTTTACAAACCCTGGCTTCGTATTGGTGGCCAAATTTGGCAGGGGTTATCTCAAACCCCTTGCCTTTGAGAGTTCCAAACTCTATAGAAAACTCGAGTCGGATACTGACAACGGATTTTCTCAGCAGTGGACTTAAAAGGGCACAGATTTCCACAAAACACAGAAAGAAATCATATCTGTATTTGTCTCACATGGAGCAAGTGCAGAGAGGGGCCAACATCTGGATGGTTGTGATTAGGCCACAGAGGCCAGCACTCGCTTATACCACCGCCTGTTCATTCTCCATCCCTCTCGCTTAAATATTTGCCAACCACCACCTAGGAAACAATGGATTAGTTAGTAGTTACATTCCGATACCCTAAGGTATGATATAATTAATTATTCATGTGATCTTAAAGTCTATGATCTACATGGATAACCTCTAAGATTACCTATTCTAATTACACTGATGATCCTGGAATCTGATGACAGCTGTTTTTTTGCTGACATGGAGTTCTTGTTTGATGTTGGACATGATTAAAGTTTAAGTTTAGAGCTAGGATGAGATGGTTTAGGTTATAACAAGTATTACTGACTATCAGAATTAGAGTTTAGATTATAACAATCAAACTTTTGTTAGTAATCCTTAACCAAACTACAATCCTAATTTAACCCCAACCAAAACTCTAAACCTAACTCTAATTGTAAATAACCAAAAAAAAAAAAAAAAAAAATCTTCCTTTTGTTGAAGCAGGTAAATAACAAATTTTAAACAACTTGGTTCTCACGGGCCTCCCCAATATTGTATCAGTGAATCACCAAATTTACATGATAGAGGACCATCTATAGGATTTCTTTCCATAAATACCCATCCCTCACATGTTAGTATATATCAGGCTATCCCCTGGGCATTGCTATAAACCATACTGGGAAAAGATTTCTTGCTTGCTCCATATTCTATAAATTCACAAGCAACAATATCTTCATGCCTCTCTTTACCCTTTATTCCTCCCTTTTCTTCACTCACATAACATGTATATGAACCAACTAGCCCAAGACCCCTCAAACCCTTGGATTTGGCAACCAACCATGAACTCTCACAATCACCATTACTTCCAAACACATCAACAACAACAAGAAGGAACATACATCAAAGAGCACATGTTCGAAAAGCCATTAACACCGAGCGACGTCGGAAAGCTCAACAGGCTAGTGATACCAAAGCAACACGCAGAGAAGTACTTTCCTTTGCACAGTGAATCAGGAGAGAAGGGATTGCTGCTTAGCTTTGAGGATGAATTGGGAAAGCAATGGAAGTTCAGGTATTCTTATTGGACTAGTAGCCAGAGCTATGTGCTTACTAAGGGATGGAGCAGGTTTGTGAAGGATAAGAAGCTTGATGCTGGTGATGTGGTGATTTTTCAAAGGTTTAGAGGTTATGGTAGTGATGAGAGATTGTACATCGATTCTAGGAGGCGAGATACTATTGAAGCAGACAGCTGCGTTGCGGCGAGGCCTAATGCTGAAAATCCATGGAGCTCTTATGCAAGTCCTCACTGCTACATGAACTCAGTCGATTCAGGTAGCAATTGGTGATTGTTGATGCTAGGGTAAATTACATATAAGTCCGTCGCGTATATCTTCAGTAGCATCTACCATGTCTTCACTATCATCCTTCAATTCGTGAGAGAGGGATGATATCAGCAATTTATCCTTCTCAAGATATCAACTCAGGCACGGTAAGTGCTAATAAATGAGTTGAGAGAGATAGTGCTACTGAAGGTATAGATAAAAGGAGTTATTTTAAATTAGTTGCCCCTCAATTCATGAGGAAAGCGGGGTTATCAGCAATTTATTTTTCTCAAAATGCCAACCCAGATGATACGCTAAAATAGATAAGAGAGATTATCTGCCGTTTATTAGTATTTATCACTACTAAATTGGGGTTGGAAAAGGAGGTGATCTGCAATTTATCTTTCTCACAATGTCATATTGAAGGCGATTATAAGTGCTAATAAACGAGTTATACGATATTTACTCTTAATATTAATATACATTCTGAAGAGAATGCAGATGAGAGTGTAACTAAAATTTAAGAGTGAATGCAGGAGAGCAGGCCAGTAGCTCGACGAGACGGAGTTCGAGTTCGAGGAGGCTGAGGCTGTTCGGGGTGTACTTAGAGTGCGGGCCTGATCCTGCAGAACCAGAGCATTTGGTGTCAGGCTCATGGAATTAGTTCATGCACACCAATGCCCTCAACCTATTACTTCTAGTTTACAGTGTAAGCAAAATGTTTCTCCTATAAGATCAATTCTCAAAAAAAAAATCATTATTTCTGAGAAGAAAAGATATCGATGCTACAGGAAATCCAAGTGGGCAATAAGGGAGGGGATATGGAGATACGAGGTATTGTTCTCAAAATCTCACCAACCAATCAAATCTCTTTTAAGTGCTCAATCCAAATGGCACTTCGATAGACTTTGTAAAATGAATGAGAGAGCGAGGGTAGAGAAAATTCCTGATTTTGAGGGCTCTCTCTTTCTTTCTTTTTCTTTCAATTTCCTTTCATTGGGAAGCAAATGAAATCTACTGTAGGACTCTGGGGTCTGATAGCATCAGAGTGAGGTCTCAGGAAACATCAGGTTGATTGAAAAGAGTAGATGGGACCCAGAAACTTAGTAGGTCCCACAAACTCCTCTGCCTCCTTGCTAATGTATGTAATATTTTGATGCAATGCCATAGACTAAAAAAAATTTCTCTTCTCCACCTCTTCTGCTCTCTCTATCACTCTCCCTCTATCTCTGACTCAAATCTCTATCTATCATATATGAGACTACTAGTAGATAATGCAAGTAAAATGTGTGATGAGGATGCTATTGCAATGCAGTGAAAAGAAAGATGAGACATATGAGATTTATGTGTCCTATGCCTTTATGGCTACAATTCTCATGAGGATTTATATGGCATAAGCCTTTATGGGTAACATGCCCCCATGAAGATTAAATGTCATAATATACCTTTATGGGTACATATGTCCACAATTGTGGTTGGTCTGCTTTCATGTTGTGCTTGTGACAAGATTGGGGTCTGCCTCTAATTAGCAAGTGGTCACATATCAAGTGGTTCAAAGATAATTGAAGCCAAAGCTTATTCATTTTCTGATAGCCATTCTGGACCTTGATCCAGACTAACAATTTGATAAAAGATCGGGTTTTTTTTCCCTAGAAACCATGTTAAAAATAGGGTAATTAAACTGAAACTATCTTTTAATTTCAATTTATACATAAACTACATTTAAAATTCATTTTTGTTGCAGTAAACTACATTTCAATCAAAATTTTACTTAAAATCCATAACTACCCTTAAAAAACTCAGATTTAAGGCACGTGACTCATTTTTTTTGTGTT
This sequence comes from Asparagus setaceus, assembly GCA_012295165.1. Taxonomy (NCBI): domain Eukaryota; kingdom Viridiplantae; phylum Streptophyta; class Magnoliopsida; order Asparagales; family Asparagaceae; genus Asparagus; species Asparagus setaceus. The sequence continues at coordinate 28,190,325 of CM022707.1, forward strand.
TAGTTCTTGTTAGGATAAACTCACGTACTTTGAACTTGAATTTTCTAAGTTTATTTTTTATTTTTTTAGTGAAAATTTGACTTGGAAATGGTTGATTGAAATAAAAACTCACTTTAAATGTGGTTTATGTATAAATTAAAATTCAAAGATGGTTTCTGTATAATTACCCTATTTTTAAGGTGATTTGTAGGGGACCCTAAAAGATCACTAGCAAATGGTGCACAGAAGCTTCCACCATGAAACTATAAACTCCAAAGACAAGATTCCCAACAAATGAAAACTTAATTTGGGATGTATTTCAAAGGTAAGATGCTTTCAGGTTATTATTTAGATCATAGAAATTGGCTCTAGAAGAAGGTACAAGATGAACCCCACAGGAGAAAAAAAATGTGATGTTGATAAGCTTCATGTGAATGCAATTTACTGCAACGGTGTCGAGGAGATCAAAACTGAAGAATGATTAAATGAACCATATCATGGAAAGATACTTGTCTGCTAATAAAAATAGTTAAGCATGTGCAGGGGGGCTCATCTTTTGTACTGATGTTGATACTTAAAAAGCTACCTTAAATCTCTCTAGCAATTAGCAATGGCACCTTGATATAATTGATTAGAGATAAACAAAAAAAAAATGCAGTCAATTATACTATCTGTAAGAAAAAGAATTGTGTTTCTATTTTTCAAAATTCTCTCTTGATGGACAATATTCATCATTATTGAACTCATGTCCATAAATATGGGGTCTGGATTTAGCACACAACTCTAAATTCGACGTTTGCTAGAAACTTGACCTATGAAATAGAAAGGCATATTAACCGGTGTTCACCACTAATAACTCCTCTTCATCCTTGTGCAATGCAACAAACAAGGAATCTGATAAAGCGTCTCTCCCTCTCTGTGTGTGTGTGTGTGTGTGTGTCTGTGTGTGTCTTTTAACTAGTCTTCTCTCTCTCTCATTCTCACTCTCTTTCTATGAGACTACCAGTAGGCAATGGCATTAAGGAAAGCTCAATGTGTGATGGGGGTGTCATTGCAATTTATGAAACAATGAAAGATGAGACATATGAGGATTTATATGTCCTATGCCTTTATAGCTACACGACTCTTACATCTGTGACCGGTCTACTTCCTCTTTGCGCTTGTCAAAGATCAGGTCTGTCTCTATTTGGCAAATAGTCAGACATCAAGTGGTTCAGAGACAGGTGTATCCAAGCTATCCACTTCTGATGGTCGTTTTGGACATTAATGCAGAGTAACAAGTTCAATAAAAAATCACCATCAGTAATTACCTATGCTAATTGGTCACACCACACATTTTGCAATAGATGTACAACGAAATAAACAATTGAACATGAATAAACACGAAAAAATCAAACCAGTCAGATACAAGATTTAATGAGGTTCACCTCGAACCTTGGCTATGTCCTCAGCAATGGAGCATTTGCAGTAATCCGGTAGATCTTCGTCAAATCTTTACAATCTTTATCCCTCCCACAGCTTGTTTTTTTTCTCTCTCGGGAAAATACTAGGAGATTTCTTTCATATCTCTCTTTTAAGGCGCATCATCTTTCTCTTCTTGCCTCTTCAGAAAAACCAAAAATATATAATAGGGTTAACTTCATGACTCGAATACTATAATACTCCTGCACTATATGAAGAAAAGAATAAAAAATATTGTCTAAAGGTTCTATATGAAATTCTCTCATATTGCAAACATTTGGAACTTGTGACTGAGGGATCTCCACATAACAACAATCCACGAAGACTAAGATTTTACAAGGTGAAGTTTTCTAGCTTGTAAAACTCAATTATCAACTGCATAAAAACTTCTATCATGAAATAGTTACTGTGTTGTGTATCATCCTTGTGAAGTCACTTTTGTATTGGTTTATTGGCGTCCACACTGCTTATCCACATTTTAGTTGGTGTTGAACCAGTGTATGGGTACCAGTGCCTGCACAATTGAATTCAAATGGGAGCTGACACTGAGCTCTTTACAGAAATTGTATAGGGAGAAAAGAGGTTGGGACACATGACCCACTTTTGACGCCAAGTTAGTGCAATGAATATACAATATTGTACAAGTGCAATCAGACTATTATATCAATTCAACCGCCAACTTTAAAATTTGTGTCAGGACACTTGTCGTGATATACTCCTTCAGTGTATAATTTTCCATGAAGGGCGCGCTATAGGGCTTTTTCCCCCACACTCTTTACTACAAACTACCTACTAATGAAAAATGAAATACACCATGAGAAAATGCCAACAATTTTCAAAAGTCGCTAGGACTGCTTATTAGTAAAAATCTGTAAGTCATAATTCATATGTGAAAAGATTACACCGCTCTAGGACCTAAATCAGAGGCATTATAATCCTAAGGGTGCATATCAATGCCTTGAAAATGTCAGATACAAACCAAAGAGAAGATGCTTTCAAGTTTATTATTGAGTTCATAACAATTGATTCTAAAAGAAGCTATAATAAAAATCAAAAGTAACCTCATATAACAAAAGTGATGGTGAAAAGATTTACTAATTTACTGCAACAATGTCAAGGTTGTCAAACACTGAAGGGTGATTATTGAACCATAACTGGAAATATATCCTGTCTCCTAATTAAAAAGACTTGAGCATGTGAACGATGCTCGTTTCTTCTACCAGAATCCTCTCCCAGCAATTAACAATGGCAGTTTTGCTCTCAAAAATTAGCAATTGCAGTTTGATATAATTGATTAGAGATGAACAAACAAAATCAGTGTCAGGTGGTGCTTATGTTTGTTGACTTGAATCAATGTCATCGTCCAAGAAATATATTGATCTTCAGGAAGTGGTCAGAGGATGATACTATCTGTAAGCAAAAGCATCGTGTTTCTAAAGAAGATGATCATCATTATGGAACTCATTTTCATAAAAATGGGCGAGGTTTAGCACACAATTCTGAAGTCAAGGTTCACTAGAAATTTAAATAAAAGCAAATTAAAAAGAATAGTGAACAAAGGGAACCAGTATATTGGTTCTTCCATTTAGCATCTCATACTGTTGACACGTATGTATCGACCTCATAAGATCAAAGGACAGACCAAGGCATCGATATAGAGGGATGATAAAGTGGATCAAACATGTTGGAAGATTCTAAACTATTTGGGTTTCAGTACTCCTACACACTGTGTGCTCTGATTTTGTGAAAGAGCATATTGTATGATCAATTATCCTTTGTGGGTAGTCATGTACTTTTTCTTTTGTTGGCATGCCCTTTTCTTATCTTTTCCCCCCCTTCTTGCTTTGGCATATTTTTGTTGTTCCTTGGGATGTTTCACTAAGTTCCTTCTAAGGAATCAACAGGGGTTCTGTGGACTCATCGTATTTTCTCAACAAAAAAAAAAAAAATAAATAAATAAATGAAGGCTCAAATAAAAAAGTAAACCAAAATGGTGCACAGGAGAAGGTATCAACTAGTTATGAAAGTTTAAAAGCTTGTGCCAAGTTCTTAAAGAAGAGAACTCCAGTAACAAAGGAGGATTGTCATAAGAGCCTTAAGGCAGATGAGCATCAAGGAGAAGATCCACATAACCAATTCCTTGCAATATCTAAGCACACTCGCCTCCAAAATTTTCCTCAAAAGAGAATGACAAGGTTTTATTTGAATTGCTTTTGTTTAAGTCACAACATATGCAAAAGAGCCAAGATGAAAATGATTCCTCTGTGACCATCTGTTGGTTCATCAAATACGAAAAAATTGAAGAGGAAAACCATAAGACATGAAGAGGAGAAGAAGATCAGGGGAATATGGAAAAATAGATTAGGTAGCAATGACTAAAGATCGCCAATAAAAAATAATTGTGATGCCAATAATGCCCTTCAGAGGCCAAGAAACTGTTAATTATATTGCCTTAAAATGTTCCTCAATCACATATTTTCCAGTAGGTAACTGCATTCAAGTAAGGCAAACCCCACCTATATCCTCTTTTGTTTGAGAAGTTAGTTCTTTAGCTCAGGTGACGGTAGAGTCGTGTTCCCTTATTCTGAATCACAGGAGCTCCATACTTTTCTTCTCTACTCGTCACTTGCATGCTTTTAAGTGAATTACAATCAAAATAGATGATCACTTTGTGAACCCTTCTAAATGAGATTGATCGCCAGAGAGATACAACAGCAAAAACAAAGACTTAATCCCAAATTTTTGGGTGTTCAATTCTGTTATGGGTTCTCTCCTCCATCAAGTTTACAGTTATCATATCCTTCTTAATTATTTCTTACTAAGTTGTTTTAGGTCTATCGCTAGTGCTCTTTGCTCCATTAACTATAATCTTTTCCGTTCTTTTAATTGGTGCATCTACTGGCCTCCATTAGATATGGCCAAACCATCTCAAATCATTTCTCTCATTTCATCCTCGATAGGAACAGATTCTGATGTCCTACAAATATACCCATCTCGTATCATATCTTTTAGTGTATATCCCCAAGACCATCATAACACTCTCACTTCTGCTAGGCTCAATTTTGTCCATGTTTTTTAATTGCCCAACACTCTGATCCCTAGAGCATTATTGGTCTTATACCTGTCCTATAAAATTTTCCTCTCAAACTCATAGGGAGGCGATCACACAAGACTCCAGAGAAAGATATATAAGGATTTCCCTTATGTCTTTATCTAAGAATGGAATTTGATTTGATCATGAAAGAGCTAGCAGGATAAGGTACAATATTTGTAACAGGGGATTAAACCTTGGATGTTGCTGATTGCGACATTATTCCTTCAGGTTTTCAGCTTGTAGATTGCCTTACGAGATAAATGTCAATTTTGGAGATTTTACTTTCTTACTTTCTCTAGTTGTTTCCCAGTATATGAAAATTTGGAGGCTCAATCTTGTTAGTATGCTTAACCAACATGGTGAAAACGGTAGTTTTCCGATTACCTGCTGTCAGCATTTGATGATATGACCCTCTCTTGACTTCGCTAAAATCTGGCACCAACTCAATAAGTTCCACGCCAAGATGATTTTTGGTTGTAAAACTTAATCCACTCTTCAAAGCTCTCATCTTTCATGTCTTCCTGCACAACAGAACAAAATTTGAAGGGAAACACTTGCACTGTATTAATGATGATAATGACAACAAGGACTACCATGTTGTATTATTGCTAAATCTTAAGGTTGATTCCAGTTTCTTTCTTGGATTAGGAGTAACTGGACTATCTCTATGTCCAATTAATTTCTAATATCAAAGAATCATTTTTTGAGTACTAGCTACGGCCTAAATAATCCTGCTGAACAGAAACAGCAATAGTAACACTAAGTAGCAATAACAGCAATAAAGAACCAAGAAAGTCATGGTTATTATCAAATTGTTTGCTTGACCTCCATCTCCATGGTACAGCTTCCTTGTGCAATAGAGTGGGAGTGTCTAGTACTTTTGTATAAGAATAATAAGCCTAGACTGTCATGTTATCGACAAAGTATAACCTGGTAAAATAACATACATAGGGAAGAAAAGTACCAAGTTGCTGTTAAATAAACTAATAAAAGTTAGGTTAGTGCAAAAGACGTACCAGCCAGCCTCCAGCAGTTTTTGGAAAAAGTTCGCAGTTGATGAAGATCGATCAGATATCCGATCACCTCTAAAGGCCAACCTCTAATTCCATTAACTGCAACAAAGATATATGAAGTTTCTGATCACCAATATGAGCAGAAGCAAGCCCGATCTCTAATTCCAACATCTTGGTAAGAGTTATTTGTACCCGCTTCCATGAAATCATGCATAATATTCGAAGTGATAAATTTTCACCAAAGATGTGAAATAGACATAATGAACATTGTACATTAGGAAACATGAAGACCTTCAAACGGGAATGGGATGATTCAGTGTTTTATAGAAGTCCCATGAGCTTCAAAGTACTTTCGTTCACCAGAAATCACGACACGAACAGAAACCGTCCTTAAAATGGTGGAAACGTTTAGTATCTCTAACGATAATCTCCCTGGCCATTAGTCTTGATGCGAACTTTATAAAGGAATGGCAATCCCCACAGATACGAAGGTTCTTATTTATCCTGATAGGAACTTCAGAAGGCAAGCTAATAAGACCAAAAGCAAGAGCCAATTTTTCACTATGGTACTTTAAAAGCTCCTCTTTCTGCTCTTCCTCTACATTATGAAGATCATATTGAGTTTCAGACTTATAATCCAACTTCTTCATCTCATTCCCCAACTCCTCCAATTTATCATATATCTCATCGATCTTTATGTGGCTCCTATCTCCAACAACAAAAACATAAACCTTATTCTTCACCTCAATCCAACTCTTACCAATTTCCTTCTTGGCACCACTATCTTTCAGAAGCTTCCTCGTATTTGCAACTTCTTCCCATTTCTTATTTGTCGCATACACATTCGAAAGCAAAACATGGCTTCCTGCATTATTTGGTTCAATCTCAAACAACTGCTCAGCTGAAATTTTAGCAAGCTCATAGTCGCCATAAGTCCTGCATGAGCCAAGCAAAGAACCCCAAATCGAAGCATGTGGCTTCAATGGCATTCTCTTGATCAAATTCCAAGCTTCATTCACAAGTCCAGCCCTACCAAGAACATCAACCATGCATGAATAGTGTATAACATTGGGCTCCACATTAACATCGTCCATCATCAGATCAAAATAAACCCAGCCCTTATCTACTAAACCGGCATGGCTACATGCAGACAATATAGAGGCATAAGTAACTTCATTTGGTGATATGCCCATTTGTTGCATCTTCTCAAAAAACACCATGGCCTCTAATAAGCAAGCATGCTTTGAGAATCCAGCCAATATAGCATTCCACAAAACAATATGCTTATCTTCAACATCTGAAAACACAATGTAAGCTTCTTTTATGCGTCCACATTTTGAATACATATCGATTAGGGAAGATGCCACATAAAGATTCGAACCGAAACCCACTCTTAATAAAAGAGAATGCAATTGTACTCCTTCAATTGCTGCTGAGATGCTTGCACACGCACAGAGAACAGCAGAAAGTGTAAATTGTGTCAATTGCACTCCTAGTCTCTGAGCCCTTTGAAACAACAAGAGCGCCTCCTCATGGAGATCATTCTGCACAGACCCAGAAACCATCGAGCTCCAAGTAACCGAAGATCTCTCGGGCATTTCCTCAAAAATCAAGCATGCATCATCAATCAAACAGCATTTAGAATAAACATCAAGAATTGCAGTTCCGACGTAAACATTAGCATCCATCCCATTCTTAATAGCCAAAGCATGTAACTGTTTGCTCTCTAGAATCGCACACTTCGATGCACAAGCACAGAGGACACTTGATATAGTGAATTCAGTAACCGAAACTCCTTCGTGATGCATTAGGACAAAAAGGTTGAGCGCCTCTGATTCATTCCCAAAATGGGTATATCCAGAAATCATAGTATTCCATGAAACTACACTTCTTTCAAGCATACTACCAAACACTTGGCGAGCAAAATCAATATAGCCGCATTTAGAGTATACATTGATGAGGAGATTAGAGGTTAGAGTATCAGTGTGAAGACCAGACTGAAAAACTAACCCATGACAAAGTTTTCCAATTTCAATAGATTTTTCTCGTGCGCATGTTTGCAGGAGATAATGTAAGTTCAATGCATTTAAACCATCAGCCTCGAATAAGGCATTAAGATTATGAGTTGAATATCTAGAGAATTTTGAATAATTTGCATGAATTTTGAATACAAAATGACCCAAATAAGAAATCTTTGATCTAACATAAGAATTCATAAAGAGTAAGAGAAGCTAGTGGATAGATGAAGCAGAGTATACGCAATGGGCAATAAGAACTGAAATCATATCATGATATAAACATTAATCAATCTTCAACTGAGCCATATGCTAATTGCTATTATTTGTGAACATGTTCTAAGAATTTGATAGAACTAAATACGTAATATTATCGAACTCAACGTTAAGGGAAAAAAAAAAGCTTTTTGTAGGGATTTTGATTTGGTATTTGGAGGCAAATACCTGAATTAGGGAAGAATAACAATTTAGAGCTTAATGATTTAAAACCCACGGCCCACTTTCCTAATAACAATAGCCTAATATAAGAAAGTGTCACGGGTTGGCTAATATCGGCCCAATACCGCATTAAGAAATGAATTTAGCTTTAAATATCATAGCGCCCAAAAAAATGAAAACAAAAAAAGGATAAACAGCATTAACCATAATTTTCACATGGGGGGTAAAATTACGCTAGAAGGTTTTTTTCTGGTGGAAATTTTGGTTCACACTTTTAGGGTTTTCTGATAAAATCCTACAGTTAAGGGGGATTCTTTTAATAACCCCTAAACTTAAAGGGTTTTCTGATATTTTGAAAGTTATGCGAGGTTATCTGATAATCAAACAAAGTTGAGGTGGATTTTTTGATATTAAGTCTTTTCAGTATATAATTTCACAAAATCTCTAAATAAGTTTGACCCATTTGAGTTAAACCCTTAAAAAGCTTAGAAACGCCACTTAATTCTCCAAAACTTTACATTTTATTTATTTATTTTTAGATAACCTTCAATTTTTTCTGTTGTGTGAAAAAGCTTTGGGAGTTAAATGGCATTTAAACTTTTTGGATTGCCTCAAAACAGGCCAAAATTTTGAGGCTTTTGCAAAATTTAACCTTTGTTTCTAGAGTTAGCTAAATTGGAAACAACGTTTCAAAATTTAGTCTAAAGCGGCAACCATAGAGAGCGAACAATATTGCTATCAACATTCTAGAATTTTTATAGTTACTAAGCTACATCAACTGCAGACTAACAACACATTTTAGTGGAGACTTCAATTCTCTCCTGACACATTCAAACTTCACATTGGACTTTATTGATACCACATGTTTAAATAAAAAAAAAATCGAGTCTTCCAGAGTTAAATGGGTCTTGAACACATTAAAAACCATTTTAACTCAAAAGTGTAAGCATCAGAATTTGGATCCTTTAGGATTTGACTTCCCTCTAACAGAGATTATTATTACTATTATTATTATTTTTTCTCTCTAAACAGAGGTTGGAACCACAGTAATGCATACCTTCTCTAATTTCTTTAAGGTCGAACTAATCACACATGAAATCTCTTCATGCGTGTGAAAGGTTAAAGCACATAAGAAAAGGAAAGGAAAATGATTATGTCACCCCATCTAGCTAGCATATGGCTATATATACAACAAGTTGCTAATTCCCTTTTTCTGCCACCCATTGGATGCCACAAATCGATTGAGAAAAATCTTTGTCATTATCCATAAATAAAACTACCACCTAGATTACGTGTAATAATATCTTAGTATTATTACTAGACGTAGATATAATGCTTAATGACTTGAAGTACATAATCCTTGAAAAAGCAAAGTGGGAGAATGGGTTTTGTGATATATTCCATATGACCTTCCTAATGAGAGCTTGTACCCTACAAATAATTTCCTTGACCATGCTTTACAACTTTGAGGAATCTTGTAACTTTGTGTATCTTTCTCTTTATCTTAATTCTTAAGTGCATAGCACGTGAGCAACTAAAGTTCCTTTAGTTGAATCCAAGCATTATTGAATTATTGTAATTTAAGGCAAGCTGATGGAACCTAAAATTTCCTTGTTTGGGGTCAATCCATTATCTAAGGGGTTAATTGGTAGAGGATTGTTGATTTAGACTTGGATTTTTTTCTTGATTTTAATTTAGGGTGTGATTCATTTCGGACTAGAATTTGGATTTAAATTTAAGGTGTTATTGGTTTAGGACTAAGAATCATATTTGAATTTAAGGTGTTATTGGTTTAGGACTAGGATTTGGATTTAAATTTGATGTGTTATTGGTTGTGTAGGATTGTTAATAAGACTCGAATGTCAAAATCCACACTCCATTTTAAATCTATAGTTTTTAATGAGAAGTTTTCTAGAGAAAGTCTTAAGTTAAAATTGGTGGATTGTGATCTCACTCTCGGGTTTCTCTTTTCTCCTCTTTATTTATTTAAATATTTAATATATTTCAAATTAAATATATTTGATTTTAAAATATTCTATATTCCTAAATTATTTATATATTAACATTGAATGTAATTAATTATAGAATATTTGTAATCAACTTCTTTTTAATTCAATTAAAATAAAATATATTTAATATTATTTAATCACTTGATATTTTAATATTTAATATTAAATTAGATATGTTTATTATTTAACATTTCTTAAATATATAAATATTTTAATATTTAATATTATATTACATTCATTTCATTTTCATTTAAATGTTAGAAATGACATATATTAAGTACATAAATATTAAATATATGTAAATTTTAGAAAATTAATATATTAAATAATAAAAATATTTATTATTAAATCATTCAAATATTTGATGTCAAATGTTTAATATAAAAATTTCTAATATATTTAATATTTACATATTTAGATATGCAAATTAGTTTTTATATGGTGGAATACTAGTTATTTTTTATGTACTTGAGCACTAGTTATTTCCATTTATGTGCTTGCACTAGTTATCTTCTATTTTGTGGTATCATCCGAACTGCTGAAATGGATTACAATATGTATTTAGTTTTGTTGTTGTCATGCTAATCAAAATGAGCGTGGTTTTCCAAATTAATATTCATTTTTATAAATAATTATTATTTAACGTAATAATTTATTTTGAAACTCTTAATTCAATTAATCTACGCTAAAAATTGGTCCGAGAATCTAACCTCGCTTTATGAATCCAAAGCAAAAATTTAAGAATCCAAATTAAAAGTTCAAGAATTCTACTTAAAAAATCAAAATCCAATCCAAGAGTCTCGGGTTCTAACCATAAAATCCAAGTCCAGATCCCAATCCAAGAATGTCGGATTCATGAACAATTATCCGAGTCCAAATCAACAATCCGAAATGACTAACGCCTCCTAACATTTAGTCTGAGAATCGGACCCTCGATCTACGAATCCAAAGCAAAAGTTTAATAATTCAAACAAAAAGTTTAAGAATTCTACTCAAAAAATTAAAATCTAATCCAAAAGTCCGGGGCTCTAACTATAAAATCCGAGTCCAAGTCTCAATAAAAGAATATCAGATTCATGGTCATTTGTCTGAGTCCAAATCAACAATTCGAAATGAATAACACCCCCTAAATATGTACAACTAAGTCCAAATCAACAATCCGAAAGGGATGGATTTTTTTTCCTTCTTCTTTTACCTTGGTGATGGTCTTTTTCTTCATTTTTGAGAAAGTGTGCTATAGGCTTTTCCTCAAATATCTAAATATGACTCACAAGAATTTGATCATTATTTTAAGCAGTCAAATAATATTTGTCTTTTCCTTTCTCTCTTTTCTCAAGTTGCAAACAAGTTGGAGTAGCCTAGCTCAAATAAAAAACAAGCACAATCCAATAAGTCCATGGAGCCTTTTTACCTTGCCCCCTAGCTCTACACTCAATTTAAGGGGCAAAGACCTTGAGAAGTTTAATTCCATACATCATGTGGTGCAATTAGAGATATGTGGACCCACACCCAATCTCCTCCATTCTTGTAGCTTTAGATAGATATAGCGTAAACACATAATGCATGGATACACGTTGGTGTGTGGCAATAAAAGTAGATAAGAGAGAAGATAAAGGAATTTATATGGATAATAATTTTTATGGAAAAAAAAATTGTAGGTCCCTTTTTTTATCTTTCTTTGGTCGAGATATGCACTATAAGCTTAGCCATATTAGTCAAGATTCGAACTATTTTGATAACAAAAGGAATGAATGTGTGATTACTATGCCAAGGCAATGCTAAATAGTTACAAAGTGCGATCCTTTTGTTTCCTTCCCTCAATTGGTGGGAAAGTTTGAGGGCGTCCTTGTCAATAGAAAAATCATTACCAAGTCATAATTAAGTAGTTAGCATATTAAATTTGATTGGCATTCAAGATCTCAAATTTAAAAATTCAAACATGTCTTTGATTATACGTTTTAATTGTCCCTGACTAAGACTAAAGACCTATAGTCTACAGAACCGCTTTCCTTTAACAAGGATGCAGCCATGTAGGCTCCTATTGCTCACGAGATTCTTAGCAAATAATTCTTATCCCAAACTCATTATTGATAAGTTAGAATATTATATAATTAAACCAAGCGTAGACGTATCTCATGAGTGTCGCTTTTGACTCAGATTTGAGTTTCCTGAAAGTGCGAAAGAAAAATGAGAAGATTGGATAACCAATAGTAGATTTGATTCCATGGATATCAAAAGGAAAAATACATGGCATTAGATTTGTAATCTAATTCGAACACTAGTAAGTTGACATGTACAAAAAGATTTTGCAACTCAAACAAATTTGAGTCACGTTCTATCAACTGCATCTTCTTCTTCATAAAATAATATGAGAGGACGGAAATTCAGACAAAAGATTTATTTTAGTTAGACTGATCTCTGACCAATTAAACACATGTTTAAGCAATTATAAAAACTAAGCTTAAACTATGTAGATATATAATTTATCTTATCATACGGGGTCAACACATGTGTTATTACTAAATTTGAAGTTGACTATTATAATGCTACATTTATGTATTGATTGCACTAACGCTATAGTTTGATTGCACTAATTTAAAACCAAAAAGGAAATGAGCCACACCCTCCTTGCTAACAAATATATGTGAATTTCTATTGAGGTGATCCATTTTCACTCTTGAAGTGTCAAGCAAAAAAGAAAAAGAAAAAGAATATTTTATGCGGAAAAAAAACTAAGCCTCTCAAGTTCAATGTTAGGAATCTTATCAAAACCATCTTTATAGGAGTAAAGTGTTTTACACCATAGTCAGAAAAGACACTATTCTCAAACTAACCCTATAACCACATGTGAATGTATAGATCACTCTAGTGGTCTACGTAACATTCTAATAGAATATTTACTCTAACGTACAAAGTACAAGATGATGTTAACAGAATTCAATACATATTTACCCTATAAACACATGTGAATATTTACTCTAATAGTGTATCTTGTCATTTTGATTCTCACTGTAAAGTTGGTATTTTTGTAAACTGATTCCTTTTTTTTTCTTCAATTTCCATTTGGCACTTTTGCAATTCAGAAATCACAATTTCCCGACTTTTCCTCCCATCCTTACAACAAACCTTTTTCACCAACAATTCTCCTAAACAAAGAAAATTAAAAAAAAACAAAACAAAACAAAAAGCCCATTGCTATTGTTGCCCTTTCACAAGACCCCCTTCAGCTTCCAAATCCCCGGCACTCTCCACCTCCGCATCAAAACTGGCATGCACACTATACAAAACATACACCAAAACCGCCACCACCGTAAAAAACCCGAACCGGGCATAAGATGCCCCATCCATCGACCCCAACAAGAACACATTCAAAAATATCGACACCGCCGGTATCCACGGCATCATCGGCACTCCCCAGAACTCCGGCTTCCTCGCCTCCTCCGCCAGTCTCCTAAACACATACACAACCACCGCGGCCGCCAACGTGCACACCGCCAATATCACCGCTTTCACATTTCCGGCTGGTGTAAAGCGCCAGACTAGAGTGAAAACGGTCGAAATGAAGGACAACGACAGTAGGAACGCGACCGTGCGTCGACTGTCGCTGGACCCCACGGAGACGTAACGGCGGTAGATTACAGCGTTGGCGACCATGTAGAATACGAAGAGAGTGCCGATGGAGACGAGGTTCAGGAGGATTTCAAGGTCGGTGAAGAGGGCGATTGTGGTGGTGAAGGCCCCGAGGAATGCGGAGGCGTTGACGGGGGTGGAGGTTCTGGGGTGGACTTTGGCGAGGCAGGAGGGGATGATGTTGGTCCGGGCTATGACGCAGAGGTAGCGGGCCTGGCCCAGCATTGAGACGATGAGGGAAGTGAGGATGCCGAAGCTGGCGCCGACGCCGATCACGTTGGAGGCCCAGGCCCAGTTGGAGGACTTGAAGGCCGCGGAGAACGGAGAGTTGACGTCGATCTGCAATACTAGGAAATTAGTTATATTACTCAGGCCATGCACAGAATTTAGTATTTACAATATTGATATACACATTGTGCTAATATTATGATTTTACAAATATCCATTCAAAATGAACAGCCACCAATATCGTTTTCTCATTGAAACTAAAAAATGAACATAAATTAATGAGTAGTTACAAATAATAGTGCTGTAGCTAGAAATGCATGAATATAACATAATAGGAGTAAAGTTAGAATAAGCTTAAGTGAACAGGAGTTATCGTCTATCAATTTTTTTGATCACCTTTCTTGCTTTGAGATTCATGGTTCTAGTCAACTCTATCTTTGAGATGTGTCTTGATATATATATCACATGCTAGCACAAATCTCAAAGCAAAATTAATATAAAAAAAATTTATTCTTGAATGATAGCTGCATATCAAACAAGTGAGAAATAATTTAACTTGTATTTTGCAACCAATAACACATAATTTAGTACAAACAGCTGGGGGAACAATAAAGTTGAGGGTTGGGCCAAAGTGGGCCGAATAAAGACAAGGAACGTCGGCGTACTGGATTTGTTGGGATTGTGAGGGTTTCGTAGATTCTGGTGGCCCACCGCTTTGTAGACCAGTGATTGTGTCATATTGTCATCTAAGCATCCTACATTTTCTATTTATTATGGAAACATAATACCGACAAAGAAAATTGTCTAAAAATAATGTTAACTAATGTTATCGTATTATATATTTGTAAAAATAAACGGCTTTGCTCTTTTCATCGTAAAAGAGTAAATAAATTTTGTGTGATATTTACAGTTTACAATGAAATAAAAATACAAGTCGCAGACCTAACATAGCCAACTTGCGGTGCCAATGAGAATTGACTTAAGAGGAGTAACGTAATTGGAGGCTTTTTATTAGTGATGTACCATCAATATTAGATATATATAATAAAGAATGCAGCCCCAAAAACTAGGAATACAAATGACGTGCCATGATTACAACCAATCACGTGAGAAAATTAAAGAATATTCTTTATTTTTAATTTTTTTTAAAAGAAAAACAACATCCATGTTTTACCACAAAAGGCCATAGAGATGTGGATCACACACCAAAAGAGAGATATCTGAAATAGTTACCACATAAATTCAACCATATCCAGATATATTGATTAAATACCAGGGTTGCACTCAATCACGTGAAAAAAGTAAAAAAGTTGTAACGTCAGTTCAACATTTATTTATCAATAACTTCCTCGTATATGTATAATTCTAAAGGAAACACACTTTACAAAAATATGAGGGTTGTTTTGTTTTCCTGTCATTGTTTGGTTCCTCGAAATTTGTAAAGAAAAATACAATAACAACTATAATTACAATGATTTGTTTCAATGCAACTTTAATTTTACGAATTTAATTAACAAACAGAGTCAATATTTGCAAAAACAAATTGCAATTGACTGCCTGTACCCGTCCTTGTATAAATAATCACTTCGCTTAAATTTATAACTTTTTAGAAACTAAACAATTTCACCAAAATAAGTAGCTACAGTTTTAACTGCGTCTATGCTTTATAAGAACAATTAGAGCTATGTTGGCATTCATGCGAGAGGTAAAACAAAGGGGTTTGTTTTTCTTTTTTTTTCTAATAGAACTATACCCCTGGCACCTGGCTAAAACTAATACCAACAAAAATTAATATACAATTTAGCCATCTTAATAGTGGTTGTTGTTAAGAGTATAAAATTATAACTCTCAATCCTCACCAAGAGAATTAGTGTAGTGATCGTATCAGAGCAACCTCGATTCAAATCATACTTGTCACGTATTTAAGCGAATTTAAAAAATTGACACTATTGCCAAGCTACGGTAGATTTAGATCCTCTCCAGTACCAAAATAATAGCAGATCAACAATTCCTTTTGATCACAACCATCGATTATCTGAGATATGATTATGTTTCATTTTAAATTTAGCACTTACCATCGTATATTCATAAATTTCGCTCACTTTCTATTTTATGCCCAAGAAGAAGAATACCAACCATTTGATAAATAATTAATAATAGAGATCAATATAGTGGTGTACGTTGTTTGAAATTGGACTCGATGCAAAAGGAGAATCCCAATCGGAGAAAGTCTCCACAAACCCGTACTCACGTGATTATAAAGCCAAAAGTAACAGACAAATGAAAGAGAGAGGGGGGGAGGGGGTAAGCTTACCGCATCGTAGGGGACGAGCATGGACATGGAAGCAGCCATCAAGCAATAAAGAACCGTCACAATCACAACAGAACCCGAAACCCCAATCGGAATATCCCGGGTCGGGTTCTTAACCTCCTCCGCCATCGTCGAAACCGCATCGTACCCGATATAGCTGAGATAAACCGTAGCCGCACCGTAGAATACGCCCGAGACCCCGTGGGGTAGGAATCCGCCGGGATTCCTGGTGGGGTCCGCTGGGTGAGTGAAGTTGCTGACGTCACCCCGCCAGAATCCCATTAGGATTATGAAGAGGATGAAGGCTATGTGGAGTGCTGTCAGTATCATGTTTAGGAGCGAGCTCTCCTTCGTACTGCAGAAAATATTGCAAAATTATATGACAAAAGGATTATATAATTTGCTGCAATCGTAAATGCAACAAATGAAACATTCAAAAAATAACATATAATATATCGAGATTAATGGGTATCCTTGTCATATGAGAGGATTTTCCTCATATACGTTTAGGTGGCACAATCTCCACCAAGTATGCTTTTAATAAAATAAGAGACATTCTCTTTCTTACTTTATTAACTTGGTAAAGATTGTGCCACGTCAGCGTATATATGAGGATACCCATTAATCTCTAATATATTTATAGAAAACTAATCTCAAATATCTATTATTTGCATATATATGTAGTTTCGTGTAGAAAACTTATTACCAAATTCAGACGCGATGTCTGATTAGTCCAAAAAATGGTTTAAGTCTGAATTTTTTGTTACATAAAATGTTTTTTTATTGCAAGGTAAGTAATTGCTCATCTACAATAGTGAGATGATCTACATTTTCGTACTTGTAATCAACCAAATGACCAATTATATTTTGTAAATAGGCTGAAAATTCACCAATATGAAAAATAACTAATAGTGATATTTTGATTTACATTTTGTAAGAAAAATGGCAATAGTTTTAGACGATTCGGCATCTTATACATCAGTTTTCTTTTGGATCCAATAATAATTTTCAACCGTCTTGTTGTCAACTAAACATTGAAAATAGAAATCTGATAACAACATTTGCTGTTGCTACCTGTAGCAAATGCAAATGGAGACGGCGACAACGACAGCAACGGCGACCAAATCGATCTGGTTGAAACCGTCGGGGAGGGCGCCGACGGTGAACCGCCACTTCGAAGACGTGTCGACGCCGATGGCCGTCCCGAGATACGCCGTGAAACCTCTGGCCACGGCGGCGTTGGAGAACACGTAGTCCATTATCAGATTCGCACCCGCTATAAAAGCCGCAAATTCCCCTAAATTAACCCAGCCACCGAAAACAGATGAGGACCCCATTATTTAAAAAATTGCAGAGATTGGAGGGAAAAAAAAAATTGGAAAGCATGGGCCATCTATTAAAAATAAGTAAAAGAAGGATAATTAATTCTTAGATTTTATTTGCAGAAAAAAATAACGCCCAAATTATGAGTAAAAATATCATATGTCACCACACCATCACAAATTTTCAGCTATTATATCATAAAACAATAATATATAGTTTATTCACAATCTGAAATTTTCTCTGTTGAATTAAAAGATATGACATTTTTCAACAGAGTGATTCATTCAGAGTGACTTATATGAATTGAGAGACTAAATAACAGTTTCAAACCGTTTGAGAGTAAAAAGTAAACAAATGAAAAAAAAAAAAAAAATATCACTACTATTGACAAAAAACCATAAAACTAATTTGATGGTTTTTATTATGAAAAATCCCATAATTATTGGAATTTCAAGCTCACCGAAGGTAACTCTAAGGTAGCTGAAAGCACCGCCGGCAACAGGCATGTCAACGGCGAACTCCGTGTAACAAAACGCCGACAGAAGCGCGCAGAGGCCAGCAATGGCGTACGAAACGACGACCGCAGGGCCGGCGAAGTCTCGGGCGGCGCGGCCGCTGGTGACGAAGACCCCGGCACCGACCATCCCGCCGATGCCGAAGCCAACGAGATCGACCCAAGTAAGGGTTTTGGCCATGTCGGGTCCGGATCGGGCACGGACCCGACTCATCTCGTCGAAGGTGGTGGTGACCGAACCGGCGCGGTGAGCGAACCGGCGAGGGGTTTGGGTTAGGGCATGGAAGTAAGATTTGAGGCTGGAGAAAGAAGAGGGACTGGAGTTGGATTGCTCCATTTCTTTCTCTTTCTCTTTCTCTCTCTAGAAAATATTTTTGGGGGGTTTCGGTTTTAGAGAGAGAGAGAGAGAGAGAGAGAGGGCGTTGGGTCTGGGGTTTATAAAGGAAACGGGGTTGGCATGATTGATGAGAGAGGAGAGAGGGAGAGTATGTGTATGTGAAACGACCACTAAAATTTGGCAAGAGAAAGAGGGGAGGTGGATTTGGGTAGGCTTTTGAAGATACTAATAAATGTTTATTATTCAGTTAGTTTGCACTTTGTAGTCAGAATTTAAGGGAAAATTTAGGCATGCCGCAAGTACATAAAAAAGAAAAATATGGTGGTAATAATTAATATTTATTGCGTTACAGGTCCTATTTCTATTAGTGTGGTGTATGCCGCATGGTGCTCATAGAGCATCCAAGAATTTCTCGAATTTAATGGTGTAGAAAGTATCTAATTAACCTGGTCCATGGTATTAAATATTCGGATTTCTTTTAGAAGTTTAAAATGCTTTTCTAACTGTCATCATATTTAAGAAGAAGGGAGAAGTTAGAATTAGTAAGAAACATTAGGATTTCTTTTAGAATTTCAAAAGGTTTTTCTAATAGTCATCATATTTAAGAAGAAGAAAGAACTGAGAATTAATAAGAAACATGAGGTCTCATTCTCTTCTCTCCTAAATTTTCGAGAAGTCTCTTCAATATTTAATATTTCTAGTCTTCTGCTATTAGGTCCCTAAAATCTTATAAGGGATTTTTGTCTTTAGACCAAAAGCTTACTATAAATTATTTTTAAACCAAATTACTTTTCTTTGTATCATTAGTCCCAATTAACTTTTAAGTTAACTAGTATAATGCACGTGCTTTGTATATGAACGTACATATCTTAAGTATTGAATTTTTTATTGAATAGTAAAACTATGTGTTAATAAATAAAATTGTATAATAATATTGCTTAAAAAGAAATGTATGAATTAATTATTATTGTGTAGCTATTGTAATTGAATATTTTTCTTATAATGATCACCAATGTTAACTTTTTTAAAATAAGTCCCCAAATCTAAAATTGTTCTTAAATAAAACTACCAATTCTATAAGTTCTCTTAAATATGCCCCTACAACTTGAAAGTTGTTAACTTAACTCTAAGTAAACTAAACTATATTAATCTTGCTAGCTTGTTCTTGATGTTTCCTAGATAGTTACACTTGATACTGTAACATATTGCAAAAGTTATTTTCCATTATAATTATTTAATAGGGTAAATTACACTAAACTCTTATGAACTTTCAGCCCATATGAACTTTTAAAATTACACTAAACCCCTAATGACCTTTTTGTTTTAAAGAAGATCCCCAATAACTTTCTAAATTTTGCAAATAGCCCTATAAATTAGAACAAAATATGGCATAAAAGGCATTTTGAATGTTATTGGGGTTTGGTGTAATTTATCTAAAAGATATTGGGGCTTTCTATAAAAGTTATTAAGGGTTTAGTGTGATTTGAAAGTTCATAAGGTTTATTTACTGCAAAATGCTAAAAGTTCATGGGGGTTTACTGTAATTTAGCTTATTTAATATTATAATTATTAGTTCAAGTAATACTATTAAAATAATTATAATGTCTATATACTATAAAATATTTATCTAATTTAATTTTTTTAATTATGCTCTTAAATAATTTAGTAATATAAATATTTTATAAATTTTATTGTACCATCATTAACAATTAATAGTACTATTATTAATATTAAAAATTGTAAAAGGTTAGGTTTTAACCATTACCAAGTATAGATTATTCAGTATCATGTAATAATCTTTGAGAAAATACTCTAAAAATAATATTAAATTAGATATTTAATTTATTTAATAATATAATACTAAATAAATAGTGTAATTCATAATTTATGGGGTATTATTAAAATAATTACACTTTTAATGCGATTCAAAATTTATTCTATTTATTTTATTGCTCATTGAATTATAGTATAATTCTTAATAGTATTTAGTAATATATTATTCTATTTATATTATTATTTTAATTATTTTATTATAATTCATAAATAATTCTAATAATTATTTAATTTATTACTACTAATAATTGTGTATACTTATTTTATAAATTATTTTATTTAAACAATTAATAGTTATAATATTATTGATAATTATAATTATTTAGGAAGGTGAGGCGTACATAATTAATAAGAGATTATATTTATTTAATGAAAGATTAATTAGAGATAATGGAATAATTAGAATTTATCAAAATTTGAGAGGGCAAAAAGGAAATTAAAAGTTTTAATACCCCAATCCTCTTTTATAATAGTAAGTATAAGTATAAGTATAGATATAGATTTTGAGATGAAATGAAATGTCAGCTGTGTCTTTTATGTTTACTCGTACATGTTGCAATGAAACTCATTTACACACAATTAATATCCACATACCCTTAAATGCAATTTCCTTTCTCAAATGGCCAGTTTCTCCCTCCTACCCATTCTTCAATCTCTCTCTCTCTCTCCTCTTATAAAACTATCGGGTACACGTTTAGTGAGGGGAAAATGATAAATAACCATGATTAGTCATTACCCCAACCAAGCTATCATACTGATCAAAAAATCTGGAGGAGGAAGACTAGTTTGAAGTCGTAAGATCTTTTTGGACCAAATAGTAATTTCAATTATATGAGGAACTAATTCAAAAATGTTAGAGATTTGAAAATTTTTAAACTGAAATTTGAACATCAATCTAGCATCAGTTTGTAAAAGGAAAATTAAACGGTGGGGTTTGTTTTAAGCTTTTTTTGTCTTTAGTTTCAAGTCAAATATCAAACAGACGGGATCAAATTTATTTTGATTCAAGAACAAATATGTCTATACCAGAAAGTTAATTGTATGGGTGGATAGATATTTGTAGGAGTTTAAGGTCTTTTAATCTTCTCTGATGGCTGATCATCACTAAGGAGGAAGCAGATTCCTATATATGTAACACCCATTAGAGAGCTAGAGGAGATTTTTCCCGGTGGGCCCTCCGACGTTTAAATCGGTGATAGATTAAGCAAGTTTGTAGAAATGCAAAATCTAGTTTCAAGGTTTTTTTCAACGTACCTTGATGTAGCGAGATTATTATCCATCATTTATAGAGAATTTGTGGGGTCAAATTGGTAATTCGATCGGGTCAGGGCAGTCAGTCGATCAGACTGCACTTTACACATGTCAACGGTCGATTGAATGAATCATCTCTGTATTTAATGTGATGGTGACAGAATGGCTGAAGTGCTGGTATCGTCCGAGGAGTCATTATGACTCCTGCTAGAGAAGCCATAATGACTCTGGCCATACATTTAATGCATTGGTGATTGGGCGGCGAAGTATGGGCGCCGACCGGCCATGTATTAAATGCGAGTAACGTTGGTGAAGCTAATAGGTCATTCCATCGTTCGAGACATTCTTTAGTGAAGCCTGAGACACCTTTCATCTCAAACTCAAAGTCTTTTAGTAGGTCCCCGCTTGAAGACGTGTTTCGTCTTGGATTTGGACTGCTAGAGAGATTGGTGGTGCTCACACCCGAGTTGGGCTTTCAGATTATAGGACTCAGCCAGTTAATTATGACACGTGACCAACTCTCAAGAGCTCATTAAATTTGGTAATTCTCAGGATACAACATTGGTCCCTTTCACTCAGACTCGGGAAGCCGAGTTCGAGAGAAACTGAATCATTTCAACTTTTCATCGCCTTAGGGATTCGAATTGCTTTTTGGGAGACATCTACAATCTAACGTTTTTGACATCAGTGTAGATCGTGCATAACAGGATGTTTCGGTTGATGAGAATGAGACTTTAGTTTCGAGAACCGTTAGCAATTTTGAGGAGTCAAGTCAGCCGCTAGGATTTGGACACGTGTCACCTACCCCGCGCCTATAAATATCCCTTCTCTTCTCCTCTTTGGTTTCCAAACCCTAGAGATTTCTGAGTTCCTTCTCTTCAAACTCTGATCACTCTGTTCCAATGGCTATTAGTGCTCAACCTTTAGTGGCCCGCAACAAGGGCTAGACTTCTCTGCTCCGGAGGTACAAGTCGTCGGTGCTCCAGGTCTGTCTCGAGCAACGGATAAAGGATTATGACATTCCCGTGCCTTTATACTGTCAGTTCTGATGCCGGGCTGTGCCATCTACCATCACAGGGGCAATTTGTTGCCGATGTATTGGCAACATTTTGAGTTCGGCTTCCGTCTACCGTTGCACCCTTTTCTTCAGCGGGTGTTCCAAGCGTTCGGCATACTGCCAGTGCAATTGAATCCCAATTTTGTGGCTATTTTGTTGGCTTTCCTTGTCATCTGCCACCCGATGAATGTTGAGCCAACCCTAAGGATCATGGGTTACTGTGCCCTAAGGCCAGCAAGGGCGAGGGCATTTCTATCTTCAGTCAGTCGGTAGTTTCCGGTTGGTCTCAAACATTCCCGACACCAACAAGGGATAGAAGGAGAAGTTCTTCTTCGTCTTCTATACCGACCCTATTTTGACCTGCCCCACATGGCCAGAAATCAAGAAGGAGAGCTTGAAGGCAGGGGCTAGAGAAGATCTGAGCCTATAAGGTGTCTCGCCGATGTGAGAAACTTTTTATAATGCCATGATTCGAGCAGTCGATATATCTCATACGCCAGCTACAAAGGAAGATCTTGCTCGGGCTGCACTTTTGGCTCTCAAATAAGAAATATGTTTAAGTCCTAGAATTTCTATCAAATCAATATGTCCAATTCTCTCATTTCTTTTTTAGTTGCTTAAGTTACTGTTGGGATTATCCTTGAATTTCAGTCCACAAGATAATGCCAAAAAAAATGGAAGAAAAGGCATCCGAACAATGACAAAATGACAAAACAGCGGCAGATAGTTGGCAGTGACCATGGCCTATCATGAGGCCAACATTTCACCACCGACTGTAGGTGGCCACTGTCGGGGAACAACCCCGAGCAAAGCTGTTGTGACCATAGCTTTTCGCGAGCAGAATTTGAATTCAGATTGGTTTCATTGGGAATTCTTTGTATTTGGGATTCTACTCTATAAATAGAGTTATTTTTTAGATCTAGGATTAAGATTAAGCCAAAGAGAGTTGCTTATTGTAAAAGATAGGTAGAGAGAACGAATGAGAGAAATCTAGGCTTTTTGAGATATATTTTGGTGAGATTGAGAGAGGATTTCTTGTGGGTTCTACCAAGAACACAAGGAAATGTTGTATTTTTATAATCTCTTGTAGAGCAAGACTCGAATCTCTTCCCATGGACGTAGGCGATTGTCGAACAATACAAATATTGTGTTTTTTTGCTCGTTTTCTTTTTTATGATGCTTTTTACTTGTTTCTCTTTAGTTCAAACACAAGTTTCTCAGAGTTTACACATAGCTGGGTGATCAACTTTTCTTCAAAAAAGGAGGATATCAAGTTGGAAGTTTTAGTGCTTCTGCAGGTAATGCTACCACATTGAACGCCGGCTGATTACCTATGATCATTATCGAATTGCGGTTGGTGTGCACCAACAGTTACATTCTTAATTGTATGCTTTGTCCCTTATTCATATTAAACGTATTAGATTCTAGAATCAAAGCTAAGTAATTCCATTTTTATGCTTCATACCCCAAACTATAAAGGTAATTGTTTTCTTAAAGCAAATTAATACGTTTTTCATATTAAACGTATTTTTAATATACTTTGATAGGGCACCTTGCCCAATTCTTACTTCAAAAAAAAAAAAAAAAAAGATTCTAGAATCAGAGCTAAGTGATTCCATTTTTATGCTTCATATCCCAAACTATAAGGTAATTGTTTTCTTAAAGCAAATTAATACGTTTTTCTATAAGTGGATTTTGAGTAGCCTTTTGCAAGCTTATTTGTTTTGCTTCCAAGTTTATTCTTACTTAAATTATCATTCTCTTATCAAAACATCTAAAAATTCTTATCTCAAAGGCTCTCCTCCTAATCCTATTGCATACCTCCTTAAATTGTTAAGTAGCCTGTCCAATCAAATATATGCAAAACAACTATCAATTTAAGCATCTTTTTTTGTTCGTCATTAAAAAATGTTGGTAATGGAAAATCAATATTGTTCTTTGGAATCTCCTCTAAATTTTGGACTAGACTGAATCGTGCACAAGTCCATTTTATGCGATGTCCCCTTCACTCTTTTGACCTCTGTGGGGGATATGGGCTACGGAGCATAGACCAAAGCTTCAAAGATCCTCTTCTACATTTTTTAGGCTAAATACCATAAAAGCCCCCCTTGACTTTGAACGATTATCAGATAACCCATAAAAACCCATAAAATATCACAAAACCCTCCTTAAGTTTAGAGGTTACAAAAAACCTTTTAACTTTGAGATTTTATCAGAAAACTCTCCTACTTTTATCAGAAAACCCCCCCAAAAGTAGGAGAGTTTTCTAATAAAATCTCAAAGTTAAAGATAGTTTTTTGTTAATATCTAAAAGTTTGAGGAGGGTTTTCTGATAATCCATATACTTAAGTGGGGGTTTTTCCTAATATTTTCAAAGTTATGGAGGGTTATCCAATAATCGTCAAAAGTTAAGGGGGGTTTTCTGATAATTAGACTCTTTTTTATCTGTAAAAAAAGTTGAAAGAAACTATTCACAGAGAATTCATGATGTGTCTGTTGCAAACTTTTCGCTCGTCATGCTATGAAGAGGTACCAATTCTCGGCACAATGAAGCTTGGTATCAAAAAAAAAAAAAAAGTTTAGAAGGAAAGCCCGCGGGAGGGCTGTGACCTGTGTATATATGATTGGATCACAGATCATTCACATATCAAATTACAATTTAGCATTACGAACTGCTCTTTAACCAACTTATTTTGTGACAAGTACATAGGTTCATAGTCATAGGAGACTTTGGATCTTCTTATTTGAATATTCATAATGGATGATTCAATGTGATACTATCAATAATTAGTAAAAGGGTTAATTGAGGATAGACCCCTATACTATTGCTCGATAGCCCCTTGTGGTTATAATTTGTTAAAATGGACCCTTCGAGTGAAGCTTTTTTACTCTTTTATTACCCAAGGGGAAGAGAATTCTTTTATTAAATGAATATTTGCCTCCTGAAGGAAAAGTCAAAAGAATTTACTCGGGGGTGTATCTGCAACAACAAATGGCTAGCAATTGGGCAATAGTAAAGGGGTCTATCCACAATTAGTTCTCATTAAGAAAATCCAGTTCAATAAAAATTGTAAAATTATGTTACTAAATTATTCTTTTACAATTTTCCATTTTCATTCAAGCATTCGTACATACCTGCTATAAGAATTCTTTAAGGTTAAGAAAACTAGAAGTGATCTAATTGGCACTAAAAAAAAATTTAAGCTATCCAATCAAAATAGTTTAGTCTATGTTTCATTTGAGGTTATTTTATCTCTAGCAATATCACCATTCTTTTTCAAAAGCTTTATCTTCCAAACCTTTAATCAAATATAGTTACCATATGGTCAGTTTGGCAACCATCTCAAATTTGGGCCAGGACTAATCTTGGCCTAGTTTTGAAAAGAACTGGTTTTGAGGGCTGGATCAACTAGTTTCAGTGTGAGGGTTTTTGGCCTAGAAAAAACTAGTACAGTTTCTTTCAATCAAAGTTTCTCCCAAAATGAGATCAAGTTCAAACATGGCCCCATTTGTGATGGCTGCCAAAGAGGCCCATAGTCTTGTTTCAAGCTTATATTTGATAGAGCATAAAATTTGACAATTAAATCTCATCGCAACTTCAAAATTATGTTATAGTCCAATTGACTTTAAAATAGGCTAAATGACCAATATACGTGTTCCTCTTCCCCTTAATTTCATTCAAAGTTAACTGGTATTGAAGAGGATTTAAAAGGAATAACTGCTTTCAAAGTAGACCTTCGCTAATGAAAGGCCCTCAACAATCTGACTATTAAATCTTATAACAAATTCAAAATTATTTTATAGCCCAAATGACTTTCAAATTGGCTAAATTACGAGATTGGTATTTATTCTTGATCTCTTTTATCGTTTTGATTTTTTTTCCTTTTTGCTCCGACGTCATTTTAATTTTTTTTAAAAGTCGGTCGTTGGCCAAAAAACCACGAATTGGTGACGTGAAATGTATTAAAAAGTAATTATTTTGATGATTAGAGTTAGGTAGAAAATATGAGAAGCAAGTGCTCTTCTCTCTCTCTCTCTCTTAGTTTCATTCAAAATTAATTGCTTTTGAAGAGGATTTAAAAGGAATAACTGCTTTTGAAGTTGACCTTCGCTGATGAAAGGCCCTCAACAATCAAATTTGATGTGCACTATTACTTCTCTCTCTCTCTCTCTCTCTCTCTCTCTCTCTTTTATTTTTGAGGACTTCTATTCCCTCCTTAAGAAAAAGACAAAAAAAGCCCATTTCGTGAGAAGCAAAATGCTAGCTTGCACTAAGGGAGTGGACCAGTTGGTTCCACATCAAAGGATTGACATTTGCAAAAGGAGTGGGATTCACTAGAGTTCATGTCGAAAGTGATGCCCTCTTGGTTATTCAAGCCATCCAGAACACAAGTCCTTGTATGACTAGTTTTGAAACTATTATTGCAGACATCAAACTCATGATTCAAGATTTTCGAAGTTGTCTCTTCTCTAACATTAAGAGAGATGGAAATCGAGCTGCTCATTGTCTAGCTCAACAAGCATTATTAATTCAGGATGTTAGTGTTTGGTTGAAGGAAACTCCACCCTTTCTTAATTCTATTGTAATGAACGAGTGTAATTCCTGATTTAATAATATCTCTATAGGTGTTGCACTCTTTTCCCACTGGGTTTTTAACGAGGCAGCACTTTTCCCCTCAAAAAAAAAAAAAAGATTTAAGGACCACCAAGCAACAGACTCATACGACATCCTACTCTCAACCCCAAAACTGTCACGTGACACCCAAGCAGCCACGTTCCTAACTGAACTCACGTCATCATCCGACGTGGCGGCCAACTACCTCCACGTCAGAATCAATTGGAACACGTGGCAAAATTCCACTGTAGGGACGAATGGATAAGAACGAGAGCGAGATGAGCCGCAAGCGGCAACCAGAATAGTACGGGAAAGAGCAACGCGATGTGAAAAAGGCCCCATTAATTTTGTCAGTATGGGCTTCGTCGGTCCTTATTTCAAGGAGAAACACAATCTCACTGCCTATCTAACGGTGACGGACTTTTGCCTTCTACAACTTTTCCGTTAGTTCTCCTTGTGTTTTACTTCACGTAGGTCCCTACATTCTACTGAAATTGCAATGGACTTATATTAATATGTATATTAAATATTAAATATCCATAATCGATGAATTTTATCAGAATGCTCTACACAGTACGAGACGTCCTAAGCTGTCAAGATGTGAAGTTGGATGGACATTTGCAGTAGTTCATTGTCCCTCTACAGGGCTCAGATCATCCTACATGGTCAAATATGGCTCATTGAAACGAAAACTTCATCTAAAGATGATTCTCTACAAATTGATATTGAAAAATGACTACTATATAATCACCTTATTTTAAAGATGAATTTCATGAAAAAAAGTCTTATGTTAACTAGTTTTACAATGCTTTTTTTCTCCTCTGAAAGTTTTATCATGTGAGTTTGTATTATTCTCCTTTGTATGTTTCGATATTAGTTTTTGTTCGTGTATGTTTTTTCTTATTTGACAGATCTCCATAATCTATTCTAACGGGGTTTAATGGCACTTAAATACCCTATAGTTCAACTATATTGCACTTATATAGCATCAATTGTTTTAGGCAACATTACATACCCTGAAGTTTTTAAAACTTTGACTTATATCTCCTTATTTGTTTATGACAACAATTATACATCATAAAGTTTTCTTTTTTATGATGGGATCTGAAACAGAGCCCAGCCACCTCCATTAATACTTATATATCATAAGGTTTGTAAAACTTGCACTTAAATTCTATAAAGCTTTTAAAATTTACACTTAAATATTCTAAATTTTTTAAAACTCGTATCTAAATATCTTTAAGTTTGCATAACCGAGGGTGTTTAAGTGCAAGTTTTCAAAACTTTAAGGTATTTAAGTACAAGTTTTAAAACTCGGATGTATAAGTACTATCAAAATAAGTGAGTGTGTATAAGTGAAAATTTTAAAAACTTTAGAGCATATAAGTGCTGCAAAAATAAATGAAGATATGTAAGTGCAAAGTAAAGAAAACTATAGCGTAATTAAGTGCAATTAAGCCCTTTAATTGATACAAAATTGAGTTATTGTTACACAACTATATATCGAGGAATGATGTATATAAGGTCTTGGCCATTTTACTAAATGAAATACCAAAAGATAGAGTGGTGAGGTCTACACTTTTGATGCTGACTTGAAGATGCTGACCACCATACTGACTATGAGTCCGTTTGGATGATGAGAAGTATTAGAAGTAAGAAGGATATCAATGAAGTAACTTCTAAAGTTATGAAGTAGGAAGTAGCGGAGTAATATTTTTTGTTTGTTCCACATCAAAGGATTGACATTTGCAAAAGGAGGGATTCACTAGAGTTCATGTCGAAAGTGATGCCCTCTTGGTTATTCAAGCCATCCAGAACACAGGTCCTTGTATGACTAGTTTTGGAACTATTATTGCAGACATCAAACTCATGATTCAAGATTTTCGAAGTTGTCTCTTCTCTCATATTAAGAGAGATGGAAATCGAGCTGCTCATTGTCTAGCTCAACAAGCATTATTAATTCAGGATGTTAGTGTTTGGTTGGAGGAAACTCCACCCTTTCTTAATTCTATTGTAATGAACGAGTGTAATTCCTAATTTAATAATATCTTTACAGGTGCTGCACTCTTTTCCTACTGGGTTTTTAATGAGGCAGCACCTTTTCCCCTCAAAAAAAAAAAGATTTAAGGACCACCAAGCAACAGACTCATACGACATCCTACTCTCAACCCCAAAACTGTCACGTGACACCCAAGCAGCCACGTTCCTAACTGAACTCACGTCATCATCCGACGTGGCGGCCAACTACCTCCACGTCAGAATCAATTGGAACACGTGGCAAAATTCCACTGTAGGGACGAATGGATAAGAACGAGAGCGAGATGAGCCGCAAGCGGCAACCAGAATAGTACGGGAAAGAGCAACGCGATGTGAAAAAGGCCCCATTAATTTTGTCAGTATGGGCTTCGTCGGTCCTTATTTCAAGGAGAAACACAATCTCACTGCCTATCTAACGGTGACGGACTTTTGCCTTCTACAACTTTTCCGTTAGTTCTCCTTGTGTTTTACTTCACGTAGGTCCCTACATTCTACTGAAATTGCAATGGACTTATATTAATATGTATATTAAATATTAAATATCCATAATCGATGAATTTTATCAGAATGCTCTACACAGTACGAGACGTCCTAAGCTGTCAAGATGTGAAGTTGGATGGACATTTGCAGTAGTTCATTGTCCCTCTACAGGGCTCAGATCATCCTACATGGTCAAATATGGCTCATTGAAACGAAAACTTCATCTAAAGATGATTCTCTACAAATTGATATTGAAAAATGACTACTATATAATCACCTTATTTTAAAGATGAATTTCATGAAAAAAAGTCTTATGTTAACTAGTTTTACAATGCTTTTTTTCTCCTCTGAAAGTTTTATCATGTGAGTTTGTATTATTCTCCTTTGTATGTTTCGATATTAGTTTTTGTTCGTGTATGTTTTTTCTTATTTGACAGATCTCCATAATCTATTCTAACGGGGTTTAATGGCACTTAAATACCCTATAGTTCAACTATATTGCACTTATATAGCATCAATTGTTTTAGGCAACATTACATACCCTGAAGTTTTAAAACTCGGATGTATAAGTACTATCAAAATAAGTGAGTGTGTATAAGTGAAAATTTTAAAAACTTTAGAGCATATAAGTGCTGCAAAAAATAAATGAAGATATGTAAGTGCAAAGTAAAGAAAACTATAGCGTAATTAAGTGCAATTAAGCCCTTTAATTGATACAAAATTGAGTTATTGTTACACAACTATATATCAAGGGAATGATGTATATAAGGTGCCGGCTCATTTTACTAAATGAGCTACCAAAAGATAGAGTGGTGAGGTCTACACTTTTTGATGTGACTAGCAATGTGAGCTTCACCACATGACTATGAGTCCGTTTGGATGATGAGAAGTATTAGAAGTAAGAAGGATATCAATGAAGTAACTTCTAAAGTTATGAAGTAGGAAGTAGCGGAAATGAAACACGGTGAAACAAACAATTTTTTAATCTAAGAATGTAAGTAGATTTATTTCCTTTACTTCATCCACTTCATGAGCAAACAAACAGATCCTATCTCTTGATAGCTCATTTAGCAAAATGAACCGCCACTTCATATACATTATTTCCATATATCAATATTTAGATATGTGCTGATTGTAATGTTATAGGACATGCATTTGTATCCATTGATAGGAGCAGTGTAAGATCCCATGGAGAGGGTAGAATGGTCATTTGAAGTAACTGCGGGCGGCAGGGTCTGAGTCAGGATTTATGGGCGAAAGCCTCATCGTCTTATCCCAAACCCAATCCGTTTCCATTCATATCCAATCCAATGGATAAGCCTCACCGCCGATGTGCAAATACTTATCCTCCACCTTGCCACGTGTCGCAATCCAAATGGATGGTGTTGCAGTAAAGATTTAAAGGCTCAAACTTCTAGGGGCTGATACGAGTGACATTGCACGCGTCTGGGCCCAGTCAAATACGGCCAGTTGGACCATTATGAGAGCTGAGCTGAGCTGGATAGTAAATAGGATGTGTGGGGGCCCACCAGCCCAATTTGTCTGCGGATGCCCTGAATCTAGTGATGTAGCTCTCTCCGCCTAGGCGGGGGGGCTTTTAGCTGCACTGCGCTCGTTTGTTCAGTCCATGTCATATTTGCATTGAACCTCAATCATCATTGAGTTGCTGGTACTTGTTAGATTGCATCTCCAAAATATTCGTGATAATGGATTTTGAAAAAAAATATGGTGTACTCAAAATTTTGTTTCTTTGCAATTGACATATTGAAGAAGATTTGCATTTAATTTTTGGTTGCATGTGATTTTAAAGAAGATTTGCAATTTTGTTTCTTTGCAATTGATATTGAAGAAGATTTGGTTGCAAGTGTTTTTTAAAGAATATATGACTGAAATTACAAAATCAACTGGAATCAGAGTAATTTTTCTACATATGAATCATGATGCATCTATTCAACGTGGTGACTCCAAATCCCTAGTATGAAAATCCAAATAGTATGATAAAAATGTAGATCCCATATTTTAATTCCAGGTTACAAAATCCTCACTAAATTCATGCAAGCAAACAACATTAATTTTCAGATGCATGTAATTACAATTTTTTTTTTGGTAATTTTATTATTTCACCTATCATATGTAAGTATGTTTTTCTCGACTTAAAATTTTGTCATTAAAGATCAGTAGCAATTGTTGTTGAGGTGATTAATATGTGAGTATAGTCCCACATCGGATAAGATAAGAAAGAGTGATGAGTTTAAATAGGAGTTTGGGTCAATACCTAATAGCTATAGCTTTTGGGTTAAAATTGATTCCTAGTTTCTATTTAAGGCCCATCAACTTTAGAGTGGGCTTGATTTCTCCCCCAACAATCGTTGACGTTGATTTGGTGGTATCAACTTTTTTGGATTTTGGTTGAACATGGCTTGCATTTAGTGTTGCAAATTAAAATCCAATTGTAAGAAGACTGTAACTATGACCTGCATTAGACTTTCTAAGCCATCATGAGTTGCAACCTGGAGGCCATTTTGCAATTGCAATTACAACTTTATTTATTAGGTCAAGTGAAACAAACAAGTGTAAAATAAACCAATATAGAGTCAGAAATATTGTATGGATGGTTGTAACAATAGCATATGAGCAAACATCCTATGTAAAAAAAAGGGACAAAATCAGCATCCAACTTGGTCTTATCAATTTGCACGATGAATATGCTCTTTCCACAAAAATAAGTGCAATATGCAAAGTACAATTTACATTTGCATGTAAGTACAAAAACAGATTTCAGATTCCATATCCAACTACTACAAGATTTTATTCCAACATATCAAAGTTTGAAGATGCAACCTTTTAGCCAATAAACTTGCCACATTGAGGGAAAAAGATACCCAAATTATTACATGCATATAAGCATAAAAACATGGGGTGCATGTGCCATTAGATTTGGAATTCCTACGAGTTCAAAATTCTTGAGCACTCATCAGATATTTTTTTAGCTTCTTGCCTTTCCTTCAATGGGTAGGGAAAATATTATGCAATTTAAAGATATTCCTAAAATGATGTTCCTTTCTTTTTCTTTTGTTTTCTTATTTTTCAACTTTATTTCTATCATTCATTGTTATTCTTATGAGTTATTACAAAAATATAAAATGTGTAATATTAACGACCAAACTAAGATATCTCTATCTTTGGAGTATATTAAATTAGTCCAAGGTCCAATTGGTTCCATCCCTTTTGAGTGAAAGTTGTTCTTTGGTCAAGCATCAAGATTCTCCTCCTCCCATTTCTATCAACATATTCCTACTACTTCATGGCTTCAACTATTAATAAAAGTCTAGATCATTAGGTTATCTATTAGACCTAAGATTCATAATTCCTTGACTCCTCCAATCAATTTGAAATATAGTGGAATCACATTATAGAGTGGTCCATTAGCTTGACATGTTAAAGGTTGACCTAGAATAGCTTTTCACAATGTTCTCCACTTATCCACATGGAGAGGGAATCAAAGAATAGGATAAAAATGAATCTAAAATTAAGAAGTAATAATAATAATAAGTTTAGGTATTGCTTTCCTTATAAAGATCAACTCCTTTGGTGTGTCCTTTATATGATATCCTTCCTAATTCCTTGTTATTATGGACTAGTTAGTTAAAACTTTGTTACTTTCGGCTAGTCAATAAAGACACTTTGATGTTGCTTTTGATAAAGAACGTATAACGGTATCTAACTTCACAGTTCACACCTATCATATTGTTAACCGAGGCAATAGGAGATGAAGGTACACTTAAAATACTTGCATCATGTATTAGTAAAACTTTCAAAGGACTAAGCGTGTTGGGATTGCACGTGCAGTACTATATGCTTTAGGGTTTCCTAGAAATGTTTTATTTAATTAATAATTTCATGGACTACATTAAAATAGATATTGACTACGCAATTTTTGAGATGAGGTTGAACAGAATTGATGAGTAGTCTAATGAAATAGTGGCGCTGAGACAATTTATAATGATATGCATTTTTGAAGACGAGCCTTGGGCAGTGGTAAGGATTGTCGTCAACGTGACTTGGAGGTCACGGGTTCAAGTCGTAGCAGCAACCTCTTATAAAAATGCAAGATAAAACTGCTTATGGTAGAACTAAAATGGTCCAACTCCTTTCCAGATTCCTCACATTGGGAGGGTTTCCCATACCAAGATGTCCTTAATATCATTTTTACAAGTACGAATATTGAGGCCAAAAAGATTGGGGGTTCTCAGTCCAATCTAGCTAATATCTCCCTAAAGTTTAAATCAGTAATAGATATAAAAATATATTCAACTGAGACTCCCAATCTCTTTGGCCTTAGTTGTTATGTGTTACTGTACGGCAATAGTAAACAAACAATGAGAGCATTTGAAATGCAAATCATAGTAAGCGAAGCAAACATTTCGTAATGCATCGTCTCGAATTTGCACTTGATTTGCTTTCTCTGGTGAGTAGATTAAGGATGTGACAGTGACACGCACTAGTTAGTTTAGAGATAAATGAAACAATTATCCAACGGCTAAAAAGCTAGTAGAAGAAGTTTAAACGCATTAATCATAATTGCAGTAATATTGCTTTTCAAGTTAAAGATGAAGGTCACAAAATGCTTTACAACTGTAAATATCTGCCACTACATATAAAGTGATGCATTATAATTGTATGGTAGTTCGAGGAACATAACAAGGACCAAAAATATATAAATATTGCAGGCGTTTGAGCAGAATAAAGAAAGCCACGTAAAATTTGTTTGCAGGCGTTTGGTATTTCTATGTCGATATT
This sequence comes from Asparagus setaceus, assembly GCA_012295165.1. Lineage (NCBI taxonomy): Eukaryota > Viridiplantae > Streptophyta > Magnoliopsida > Asparagales > Asparagaceae > Asparagus > Asparagus setaceus. Next base: position 28,224,750 of record CM022707.1, read on the forward strand.
AAAATGGATTAAAAGGTAAGATCCATATGTCAGCCCATTAGCTAGCAAATGAATACCTAGCCCAGTCATCAAAGATGTGCCCAAAGTTTGACTAACTTTGTAACATCTTAAAGAGTCCAAACGAACGATCTATGTGATGACGGGCCTATTTATTTAAGCCTGTAAAGGCCCATTGTCCAAAGCAGGCTGACGTGTAGCATCGAAATTGTACGTTGTAGAACCCAATAACATAAATAACCGAATCCGTAGAAATTTTATCCTTATATTTTTAGAGTAATGCTTCGGTACTCCTAAAATAGGGATTTTTTGTAATTTTTTATTTAATTTAATTTAAAGGGTAAAATTGTACTTTCATCACTATCGTCTTCCTAACCAAAGTAACCACTCCACGCTAAAAAATTCAGAATTATTTCTGAACGTAATGGAGATGATGTACGGAGTTAAATTGTAGTGTTGAATTGTTCAATTACTAACTTTGTAGATAGTCTAATTGGATTAAATGTGATATATAATTTCAAGTGGTTTTTTGGGTTTCCAAGAAAAAAAAGTTCAATTACAAAAATAAACAACGGTGAAGCATCAAATTTAGCAAGGAAAAAGATCTCGAATTAATGCGCGAAACGGAGTTTGTCTGCGACCCCCTCAAACTCCCAGAGACTCTGCGAGCGAGCATCGTGGAAGAAAATCGGCATTTGAAGGAGACGATCTTGCGGAATCCTTCACCACGGCCCTGTTGCCTCTCAAAAAACTTAGGCCCACAAACAAAGAGGAAGTTGCAATCAATACTTAAAACAAAGATTGCAAGGTCGGCGAACCCGCATAGGATGACGGAATCAGCGAAGGAACTTAGGAGGCGCAGGTTTAGTTTTTGGATTAGGTGAAAAGGCACAGGCTGCAATAAACCCTTTAACTTAAGTAAATTACGGAAATTGCCAGTGGAACTCTTCGCAACTGAAAATTGGTTACGAGTGGAATTCGGTTGGAAAGCTTAGAGCGAAAATTGCGGTTAATATTTACAGGGTGTGCCATCGGTACTCCAAAAAATATTTATTGGAGTACCGAAGCTGTCGGCATATTTTTATCATGGGGTTTTTACGTATGTACCTGTCAAATCTTTAATATTGGCAATTTACCCCCTAAATCTTGGTATTTATAAAATTACCCACAATTCTTTCACATTGAGTTTTTCTACTCTTCTAACTTAACATCAGTTTCTAAATAGGACAACATCAAAACTTTCAAATAATTTCTAGTAAGTTTGCAATATTCTTCGCTTAAACACTAAAACTGTTAAGTGTGAGGGGTAGAAAAACTTAAGTTGAGAGAATTGAGGGATAATTTTGTAAATACCAAGATTTGGAGAAAAATATTTGCAAATACGGAAGATTTGAGGGGTATATATGCAAAAACGCCTTTTATCATTAGGTCCATAATGGGGCTCTCTCTCAGGCTTAAACAGTACTCGTTCCTGTACATATACTGATAAGCATTTTAAATATGATATTCCATACTGTTAACCTTTAATGCAGGGGGACCATAGTACAATATAATACACATTTTATTCTAGAACTATCCATTGTGATAACAATTTTAAATGTGTAATATGAACATGTTAATGGATGTCCAAATGCGTGATAATAGCTGAATCTAATCACATCATGTCACCATTAATCTGCAGTTAACAACATCCATGCATTAAGATAAATATCAATAGCTTCATGATTCTTGGTTTTGAATAAAATCCAAATGCAAATTTGATTCTAATCAATCAGAGTGTCCACTTGTAGATTAATTATTAAATGTACCTGAGTCTCTTGACTCTGAATCTAATACTATTTTTTGGGATATTATCAAAATCTCTCACTCATTAAACCTACTTAAGCTAAGACCCTTTCTTTCTCATGTAGTCTTTAGTCTCTCTTAGCATTGAAACATTCAATTATATCTACTTAATCAAATCAATGAGGTCGTGTCGCTCTTCTATGTTACTTTTACATTAAGGATAAATAAACGAGAAAGTGCTTTGAAATAAACTAAAAGATACAGACTCATCCTCGTTTAATTGCATGATCATTTTCTTTATGATACGATGATAACATCATCTACACTCTAGACAACGACTCATTGTGACGCGACGCATTGAGTCAGAAAATTATAATAGTCTGTTTTGTTTTCTGATCCTTCCACTCTTCTCTTAAAGAACTTTCCCCTTCTCCTACCTTTTTTAAAGTATTTATATTTTTTATTTGTTTTTCTGCTTAATGAATTTTTTGGTCATCTTATTCCAGTAATTGAAAAGATACATTTTAATGGGGTTTGTGGAGTTAAATGCGATCATGAGTGACACGGTTAGCCCAATGATTTTGACTGCATCAATTTTTAATGCTGTGGATTGAGATCTTGGCCCCAACCAAGTTGAGATTGAGACATAATGTATATATCAAAATTAAATAAGAAAGGTGCTAGCTAGTCTTAGCAAATAACGTGTTCTTTCTTCAGCCTAAATGATTTGACCAGGTTCAAAAATATCGAGATCCTTACCTGTTGATCAAGTTTGGAACACTAGAAAATTCAAGCAAACTTTATTCGGGATGTTCATGTTCTCCAACTTTTGAGATGCTAACTCGTGATTCTTGATCATGTATACAGTCAGAAAAATGTAAAAGTGACTACTGTACGTTTTTAATTTTGAATAACTTGCAATCTTACAGTTTTATATGTATTCACAATAAATAATTGAAATAGTAGGGATCATAAATTAAATAGGGCTTCATTTACTGCTCTTTTCTGAAAATAGAGTACAAATCTAACACAACAATAACAAACTCTTTAATCTTAAATTTTTGGGATCAACTATATCAATTATATCTTAAGGTCCTTGCCATTATTTCAAAACTATGAAATTATGATAATGGTCATTGTTTTATATCCTAACATTTTATTCTTCCATTTAGTTCTATTATGTATCATCTTCTCGGTTAAGTTATTCTCATATTCTTTACAAATCTAATAATACATAGAAATGGAAGAGGATTCAAGATATATTTAGGTGACTTGATAACCATAACATTTATTCATGTCCATGTATCTGCGATCTGAAAGCACTAAAATCTCGAGATATATGACCAATATTATGCTAACTAAAGCTGGCATGGCATCTGAAATGAAAATTAATTCCATACTCATCTCATACTTTTGTGTGAATTTAGATATTATCATGAATTATGATTCAATACAAATAGCATTTGCTTCAATGAAAATGTTAGTTGTGGACCTAATTTTCTAAAGATATTTAGCTGTCTCAAAGCAACAAGCAGAAATGCATGGTTTTATTTGCTTACAATAATGAAACCGATGTATGTTTCACTTTTATAGATTCCAATTTGAATCTCATCCAAAAGAAAAGGACATAGAAATTTCACTAACCAATCTCCAATAACGATCCTAACCTTAATAATGATGTTCCTCTCTCCCAAAAATATGTATAAATAACTAAGGCTTTATTTGGATACCATGGTGTTTTCCTTATTTCCATGGTGTTTTTGCCAAAATAAAACACCATACGTTTGGAAACTATGGTGTTTTTGAGTTAAATCATCCTCAAACCAAAAACACAACACTTATTTTAAAACATCTTTTAGGAGTTTTACATTTGGTGTTTTGGTTTTGAGTTTGAGGACGTGTTAATATAATATCTAACATGATATATTAAATATAATTAATATATAGTTATTATTGACATGCTTATTATATTATACTAAATTATACTATATTATAGTTAATCTAATATATTAGTAATATTTCTTAAATAATATAAAATATATTAATAATTAAAATATCTTACATAATAATATAATAACATATTAAATACTAATATTTAATATGTTGATAATGTATTATATAATAATAGAGTAAAATTAACAGAATAATAAATAATAATAAAATATAAATAAATTAATAAAAATAATAAAACAGTTATTGATAATAAATAATAATATAATAATGATATAATAATATACTATACAATATTATAATCACTATAATATTATTGATTTTTAATAAATAATATGTAATAAATAAATTAATAAGTACAAATTGTTATATAATAGTAACATATTTAATAATAAACAGTAATAGAATAATAATATGATATTAATATATTATATAGTAAATGTAACATAATATATGAAATATTAATATATTATATAATAAATAATATAACATTATAATGTAAAATAATTTATTGCTAACAAATGTTAATGTAATAATAATAAATAAATTAATAAGTATAAATTATTAAATAATAGTAACATATTTAATAATAAACAGTAATAGAATAATAATATGATATTAATATATTATATAGTAAACGTAACATAATATATGAAATATTAATATATTATATAATAAATAATATAATATATTATATAATAAATAATATACTATTATAATGTAAAATAATTTATTGCTAACAAATGTTAATGTAATAATAATAATATATTCATAATATACTAATATTTATTTATATCATAAATTATTAATATATATTTAAAGTAATTATTAATAAACTCTAACATATTATAAACTATAATATATTATATAATGTTAAAATATTTAAAATATATTAATTTATTAATAGTATACTATTAATAATATAATATTAATATTATTAATAATATTATATTATATTAATAATAGTGTTGTGCCATAAAATAAGCAAGTGTTAATTACATTCAACTGGTTGACACGCGTCTCAAGCAGGACTCAGGCAGGTCAAGAAAGGAAACATACTTCCCTTCCAGCCAGGTGAAGGTCGAGTCCCTTCTCCCTAGGCCGGGACGACAACCTTCTCGCTAGGCGACCTTCTCACCAGGCAGAGATCGAGTCCCTTCTCCCCAGGCGACCTTCTCCTCAGGCCGAGGTCGAGTCCCTTCTCCCCAGCGACCTTCTCCTCAGCCGAGGTCGAGTCCCTTCTCCCCAGCGACCTTCTCCCCAGCGACCTTCTCCTCAGCCGAGGTCGAGTCCCTTCTCCCCAGCGACCTTCTCCTCAGCCGAGGTCGAGTCCCTTCCGGCCAGGCCAGGTCGAGTCCCTTCTCCCCAGCGACCTTCTCCTCAGCCGAGGTCGAGTCCCTTCTCCCCAGCGACCTTCTCCTCAGCCGAGGTCGAGTCCCTTCTCAACCTTCGCCAGCGACCTTCTCCTCAGCCGAGGTCGAGTCCCTTCTCCCCAGCGACCTTCTCCTCAGCCGAGGTCGAGTCCCTTCTCCCAGTCGGTCGACAACCTTCGCCACGCTGACCTTTTCCCAGTAGGGTCGACAACCTTCTCGCTAGGCGACCTTCTCCTCAGCCGAGGTCGAGTCCCTTCCGGCCAGTGAAGGTCGAGTCCCTTCTCCCTAGGCCAGGTCGAGTCCCTTCTCCCCAGCGACCTTCTCCTCAGCCGAGGTCGAGTCCCTTCTCCCCAGCGACCTTCTCCTCAGCCGAGGTCGAGTCCCTTCTCAACCTTCTCGCCAGCGACCTTCTCCTCAGCCGAGGTCGAGTCCCTTCTCCCAGTCGGTCGACAACCTTCTCGCCAGCGACCTTCTCCTCAGCCGAGGTCGAGTCCCTTCCGGCCAGGCCAGGTCGAGTCCCTTCGGCCAGGCCAATAAATAATATAACATTATAATGTAAAATAATTTATTGCTAACAAATGTTAATGTAATAATAATAAATAAATTAATAAAAATAATAAAACAGTTATTGATAATAAATAATAATATAATAATGATATAATAATATACTATACAATATTATAATCACTATAATATTATTGATTTTTAATAAATAATATGTAATAAATAAATTAATAAGTACAAATTGTTATATAATAGTAACATATTTAATAATAAAACAGTAATAGAATAATAATATGATATTAATATATTATATAGTAAATGTAACATAATATATGAAATATTAATATATTATATAATAAATAATATAACATTATAATGTAAAATAATTTATTGCTAACAAATGTTAATGTAATAATAATAAATAAATTAATAAGTATAAATTATTAAATAATAGTAACATATTTAATAATAAAACAGTAATAGAATAATAATATGATATTAATATATTATATAGTAAACGTAACATAATATATGAAATATTAATATATTATATAATAAATAATATAATATATTATATAATAAATAATATACTATTATAATGTAAAATAATTTATTGCTAACAAATGTTAATGTAATAATAATAATATATTCATAATATACTAATATTTATTTATATCATAAATTATTAATATATATTTAAAGTAATTATTAATAAACTCTAACATATTATAAACTATAATATATTATATAATGTTAAAATATTTAAAATATATTAATTTATTAATAGTATACTATTAATAATATAATATTAATATTATTAATAATATTATATTATATTAATAATAGTGTTGTGCCATAAAATAAGCAAGTGTTAATTACATTCAACTGGTTGACAGCGTCTCAAGCGGGACTCAGCAGTCAAGAAAGGAAACATACTTCCCTTCGGCCGGTGAAGGTCGAGTCCCTTCTCCCTGTGTCGGTCGACAACCTTCTCGCTAGGCGACCTTCTCCCAGTCGAGGTCGAGTCCCTTCTCCCCAGCGACCTTCTCCCCGGTAGAGGTCGAGTCCCTTCTCCTCGGTAGGGTCGACAACCTTCGCCACGCGACCTTCTCCCAGTCGAGGTCGACTCCCTTCTCCCCAGCGACCTTCTCCCGGGCCTAGGTCGAGTCCCTTCCGGCCAGGCCAGGTCGAGTCCCTTCTCCCCGGTAGAGGTCGAGTCTCTTCTCCCGGGCCTAGGTCGAGTCCCTTCTCAACCTTCTCGCCAGGCGACCTTCTCCCCAGGCCGAGGTCGAGTCCCTTCTCCCCAGCGACCTTCTCCCTGTGCCGGTCGAGTCACTTCGCCAGTCGGTCGACAACCTTCTCGCCAGCGACCTTCTCCTCGGTAGGGTCGACAACCTTCTCGCCAGCGACCTTCTCCCTGTGCCGGTCGAGTTCCTTCCGGCCAGTGAGGTCGAGTCCCTTCTCCTCGGTAGGGTCGACAACCTTCTCGCCAGCGACCTTCTCCCAGGCCAAGGTCGAGTCCCTTCTCCCCAGCGACCTTCTCCCCGGTAGAGGTCGAGTCCCTTCTCCCAGTCGAGGTCGAGTCCCTTCTCCCAGTCGGTCGACAACCTTCTCGCCACGCGACCTTTTCCCCAGGCCGGGTCGACAACCTTCTCGCCACGCGACCTTCTCCCCAGGCCAAGATCGAGTCCCTTCCAGCCAGGCCAAGGTCGAGTCCCTTCTCCCCAGGCCGAGGTCGAGTCTCTTCTCCCCGGGCCTAGGTCGAGTCCCTTCTCAACCTTCTCGCCAGGCGACCTTCTCCCCGGTAGAGGTCGAGTCCCTTCTCCCCAGCGACCTTCTCCCTGTGCCGGTCGAGTCACTTCGCCAGTCGGTCGACAACCTTCTCGCCACGCGACCTTTTCCTCAGGCCGGGTCAACAACCTTCTCGCCACGCGACCTTCTCCCCAGGCCGAGGTCGAGTTCCTTCCAGCCAGGCTGAGGTCGAGTCCCTTCTCCCTAGGCCAAGGTCGAGTCCCTTCTCCCCAGGTCGAGGTCGACTCCCTTCTCCCCAGGCAGGGTCGACAACCTTCTTACCAGGCGACCTTCTCCCCAGGCCGAGGTCGAGTCCCTTCTCCCCAGGTCGGGTCGATAACCTCCTCGCCAGGCGACCTTCTCCCCAGGTCGAGGTCGAGTCCCTTCCAGCCAGGCCGAGGTCGAGTCCCTTCCAGCCAGGCCAAACAACTAGTCACCATAATGTTAAAGGCATTGTCAGAGTCATCATTACTCTAGCCCCAAAAGTCCTCATGACCCCTCATCACTAGGGGTGGCAAACGGTTCGGATTTATCCGAACCGATCCGCATCCGTATCCGAAACGGATGCGGATATGGTAGGGGAAATTTAAAACCGGGCGAATATGATTTCGGATACGGATACGGTTTCGAAATATTTTTCGAATACGGATACGGATATTACTTCAAAGTTCAGATACGGATACAGATATCCGCATTTTAACATATAAAGTTCCATTTTAGTCCCCAAATCCTTCATATTGTGCAACTTAGTCCCCATATATTGATATTTTAAATTAGTCACTCAATCTTTAAGTGATATGAAAGAGTCAATCAAATCTTTATATTTTGAAATTAGTTTCCCAAAATATTTTAAGTATATTCAGCCCTTCTAGTTATACATCGATTGAAAATTATGGGGACTAATTTCAAAACACGTATAAGATTTGGAGGACTAATTTCAAAAAATGAAGACTTGGGGGGCTAATTTGGGAAACTAATTTTAAAAAATCAAGAGTTGATGACTAATTCCAAAATATCAGAGCATTCAGGGACTACTATAAAAAAAACCAATGAACCTATAGTTATTTTATTGCGAAACATTACAATCATATGTATTTTTTGTCGTATCCAGTTATCCAAATCATATCCGTTTCATGTTTGTCATCATATCCGATCCGCTTCGATAATATTCGAACCGTCTCCGTTTCCGTTTAGTGCGGATATGGTTATGATTTTTTTTATCGAAGAGAATCCGTATCCGTATCCGTTTTTAGAAAGCGGATACAGATATGGTAAATGCCATATCCGAACCGTATCCGCTCCGTATCCACCCCTACTCATCACCATGCCTTATCAATCACCATCATATCAAATCATTGGTGACTCTCTCCACACAGCAGCTGACATGTATAAAGTAACTATTGACTAACTCATTACTTCAACTCGGCCAAAATTATAAAATTGCCCCTCAGAACTTACTATAAATAGAGGGACTATTCTCACCACCAAGGTAAGCAAACTCTGCACACTTAGGACTTAGAACTCTTCAGTTCATTTGGTTACTTCTCCACTCAAGTTCAAAGTACTGACTTGATCGTCGGAGGAAAAACCCGGAAAACCCAACCCCGGTCCTCTAACGTGGTGCAGTTTTGCAGGCAGTTCCGGCGGCGGCGATTCAACGGGGGATCAGCCATCAAGGGAGGTCAATGGACCCTAATCACCTCAAATTCCATATTAATTGACTGTGTGATTTCGAGCATCAACAAATAGTATAATATTATATTAATAATAAAATAATATTATTTTAAAAATATTATATAATATATTGCCCTAACAAATTGATATACCAAAATAATTAAATATATTTTTATTTAAAAATAATATGTAATAATTATGATGTAATATAATACATTAAAGTATAATATAATATTATATTACATTATATAATATTATATTGTATTATATTTACTATTATATATTTAATACTAATGCTATAATAGGTCAAACAAGTGTTGACCAAAACACTCAAGACGGTATTTTAAACACTTTAGGGGGAAAACACAACAGCATTGTATTTTTTTACAAAAATACAACAAAGAAAACATCATGGTATCCAAATGAAGCCTAAGAAATCTAAGCCAATATCGTTACGCTAGCTTTACAACATATCTCGAGACAAGCTCTAGACATAATGTTCAAATATGATCAAAGAACTAATATAACTTTTCTGTATGATCCATCTCTCTTTGGACTAAAGTAGATATTTATTTGGAATAACTTGATAGTTTTGAAAATTTGACAGTGATACCATGGAATATGAGATATAAAAAAGGGAAAAAAAAAAACTTAGTAGTTAAAAGGAGGCTTCAATAGAGATACGCAATTCACCAATAGATGTGATCCCTTCCACTAATCCCTTAATAGTTTACTAAATACTATTTTCCTTCTTAATCAAATTTCATTTTATGATTAAGATAGTTGCTAAATTACGCAATGAAAGACAACGGGGCTGGCTACAAAGCTGCCCTTTAGTTCAAGCTAAAATGAAATTAGTGAATCAAAATATTCTTTGAATTTGACGTGCTAACGTAATTTCTAAACATTCTCAGATTAGGACACTTGTCTTAGTCGTTTGTTAAAATAAAGGAGATTAATTAGAAGCTATATTTTATGCAACATGATATTAAATATACAATAATGGATATAGAGAAAACCATATTTCTATTTTGGTGTGAACAAGATTTGCATGAGATTTCAGATATAAGCATGATGAGCATTTTATTTCTAGACTCAAAGTTCATGGAATTAAATATCGAATAACCTATCATGTATTCAAATATCTCTAGATATCTTTCAAACGACCAAACCATCTATGAGCCTATCTAAAGGACTTATCTAAATGCATCATTCCTTCTCATGCTTCATCTAGTCATTTTCAGTGGCTTTAACTCCGACGCAGACCCCCAACAAAAAAAACAACCCACTAGATTCAACTTTATCCGGCCTTATTCTAATTTATCATTTATTCCTTTGAATTTAAATTTCATCATTGAATTCCTAACGATAAATACAGGGCATGGACTTTCTCAGACTTTGAACGAACGTGTAAACTTTCCAATGTATTCAGCATTAAACACGCATGAATCTGACTTTTGTATGAACGTCCCTTTTTTTTTTTTCCCCAGTCCCCACCTGCACACTCCTCTACTATAAAAACCAAAGGGCGCCTTCAAAATCCAAAAACTCAACCTTCATTCTTCATTCTCAATGGATAGAACTACAATTGAAGACCTGCACTCCGACGTCCTCATCCAAACCCTCCGAAAAATGGACGGCCCCACCCTCGCCGCGGCAGCCTCCTCATCCCCCCTCCTCCGCTCCCTCGCCTCCGATTCTGCCCTCTGGCGCCGCCTCTGTCTCTCAACGTGGCCATCCCTCCACCATCCACGCCTCCTCCCCCTGGTCTCCGCCTCCCCTCGCCGCTTCTTCTCTCAGTCCTTCCCCTTGCCCGTCTCCGATGAGAAAATGGCCGTTGAGGACTTGCCTACCGAGCTCATATCGGCCGTCGACATCTACCACAAGGGCATTCCCGTCTTTTCTCGTGTCATCGAGACCGACGCCTCCTCTGCCTGGTTCCTCACCTCCCCGTTCGGCATCTACGCACTCGACCATGATGACCATAGCCAGCTATCAACCGGGCCGGCGATCGATCGCAAGAACTCTAATCAGCTGTCGACCGGGCTGGTGATCGACTGCAAAGACCCTAATCAGTTGTCGACTGGGCTGGCGATCAACCCGGACGACCTCACCGTCAGCTGGGCGCTGATTGACCCGGCGACCGGCTCGGCGGTGAACGCGTCGAGCCGGCGGGCGGTCGCTGTCGAGCGTCATTGGTACTCCGGCGATACCCTCCTCCGGTTCGCCGTGGTTCTTGGTGGGTGTGCGGTGAGTGTGGTGGTCACGTGCGGGGAGGAGATGGGGCACGTGAGGGAGGTGAGGATGACGGTGGAGGATTTGGATGGGAGGGCGGTGAGGGGGAGGGAGGGACTGGGGACTTTGAAAGGGGCGATGGAGGGAGGCAGGAGAGGGGCAAAATGGGAAGAGGAGATTAAGAGGGAGTATGAGGAGTTTGTGAGGAGGAAGAGGGAGAGGATAGAGAGGGAGGTGAGGAGAGAGCAGGCAGTGGATTTGTGGTGCGCTGGGTTTGGGGCTTTGATGTTCTTGAGCTTTCTCATGCTCATGGCTTTCAGATCATACTTTTGAATTTGAATTTTAAAGCGTTTTTGTAATGAATTAACTATACAGAAGAGAGAAAAAAATGTGCAGTATATATGAAGAGAAATGATGTTTGCGCTTGTTCCTTTCTGTTCTTTTGATGAAAAATTCAACATTTCTCAGAGGTTCAAAAATTAGAACCCATTCCATGAGATTATGGGTGATGCATCAAGAATCTACCTATTCCTTCTGTCTACCTGGGGCAAGCCTATAAATGAACTCATGAAATATTGGTTATAATGACAATACTTAACGTAATAACACTAATGTCTTTAACACTGACAAAGTCCTAACGCGAATTCTCTGGCGGAATCAGATTTTCAAAATGTTCAAACTGTATACAAACTTGACAAAGGAGATGGCCAAAAATAGAACGGAATCGGAAGAATAATATTCATGTACCTGACCTTAAAATATTTGGGATAAAGACTCTGTTGTTGTTATTGTATACAAACTGCAGCAATCTGGTTAAGGATTCATCTCATACTATCAGCATTTTGTTTCATACCAGAAACATAACGATATCTTAACATGTACCATACATTACGCAGCAGCGGTAGCAATAATAAAAACTGGAATCCTTTAGCTTCGGTGTCGGATACATTTTAACTTGCACTTCCAGATGCACCTTTAAGCCACTCCACCTACACTCTAAATTTTTTGAATGACTTTCATTTGAGAGACATCCATATCAAGGACAGCCTAAAAACAGCCGAAAAAGAGAATTAGTCAAAAGCTATTCTCAACCGATTGTGGGGTATTTCACGCCTCCTCTTCTAGTTCTTCCAACAGTCCTATAGGCTTGTTGTACAGTGATACCATACTCCTTCCTGCAAAAAAAATAAAATAAATCAATAGATAACCTCTTTTTTTCCTTTCAATTCCATTTCCAAAATTTGAAAAGACAAGAGCCCTTGCTAATTGTGGCTATGCTAATAGCCACGGTCATGGCCTTCGGCTGCTTTACCGGTCAAAAGAGTTGTTTGTAGAAGTTTCACTATCACAACCTAACAACATGTGGACAATTGTGACCTGTTCCTACCCATTTATTCAAAGTTCTAGTACTAATCAAGCATGAAATTCTGAGTGATAAGCTTCTAAGTTCGATATGCCCTATATTATCTGAATAATTACTTACAACTAAGCATTTAAAATCAGAATGAAGAATTTCATATTAAACAAAAATTTCAAGAATCAAATGCTTTGGCGGACGGGTAAAAAAATAGCAAAGTACAAGCTCAATATAATTTAAGAAAAGTTCACTGTTACCCAAACAAGACAGAGTAAAAAAAAAAAAAAAGCAAAATTACCTGAACGACAAAGCCCTAATCATCCCAAGATGATGGCCCTCCCAGTCCAACCTCTAAGCTTGGTGTCAAGATCCCCACCGATGTGGAAAGATCTGTTCTTTTTCCCTTCTTATTTTTCTTATGTTCGATGACCAGACCATGCACCTTTTTCTCATCACGAGCCACTTTTTTGCCTTTCTTCTCTCTGTCTATATCCTCAGAATTTTTATCATCAAGAGGATCAACGGGTAGTTTCTCTAAGTCATTGATATCCGGAAACAAGGGAACCTCTTCTTTCTCGAATTCCCTGCTATTTTCTTTCTTTTCTTTCTTAGATTTTCTCCGCCCTTTTTCTTCTCCAACTTCGTCACTAGCACTAGACCCCTTCGAAATATTTTTATCAGAGGTCTTCACGTTCTTCTTAGACTTCTTTCCCTTCCCTTCCTTATCTTCAAGTTTAGACGCACTGAGACTAGAAAGGAGATGGTCTTCCTCAGTGGATGACTTCGAAATATTTTTCTCCAGGATCTTAACATCTTTCTTAGACTTCTTCCTCTTAACTTGCTCATCAGCTTCAATTTCAGACTCATCACTTTTGTCCTCCTCAGAGAACTTTTTTCTCTTGTTAATTTCTGTAGGTTTTGCATTAAATATTCTCAAGTTGGGCACTAACTGTTTAACCTGGAGGGACACAGTTAATATGAGGAAAAAAATTATTATTATTATTATTTGTTGTGTATACAAGTTAAAAAAGAAACGTGAGAAGTTAAATAACAGTGCAAAGAATTACCTTCTTTGCCAACTTATCCTTCTGTGCAATAGGGTTTCCTTGAAAGTTGAGATTCTTCAGGTTAGGCAATGAAGAAAGCACCTGTCATTTAAGGTGATTGTTCGCAGAATATCACTAATTGAAGATATACAGAAAATGAAAATTCAAGGTTTACTAATAAAAAAATACTACAGAAAAGGGTATTCCCGGTTCTATACCGTCAATTCTGAGAAATTCTCTATCAGGTTGTTACCCAAATCTAAATTTTGAAGTCTAGTGTTCCGTGCCAATTCAGCTGAGATGGTCTGAGAAATGAAGATGCTCAGAAGCAAAATTAAAAGAAGGAAAAAATTCAATCACCAGAAAACAAAGACATTTCAAAATCACGAAGTATATATATAGAAATTGAATTTCTGCCAAGCACTTACAGTGATCTTGTTGTGAGCAAGTCGTAGCTCCTTCAGCTCAACACATGATGTGAGAGAAGATCCAATCTTTTCGAGATGGCAATGAGAGAGAGACAGCTAAGCAAACAATTAGCAGAAAGCATCAAAACTTCATAACTTTATGGATCTGCCATGAGATACATACTGATACAGGAACAGATAGCAAAGCTATCAATTAACAATGCTTACCTTTCTGAGAGATTTTGCCTTCATCAAAGAATCGCCAATATCATAAATTGGGTTTTTAGAAAGAACTGTGCAGAAAAAGCCCAAAAACAAATAAAGTAATCTCATAAATATGCTTTGTTGGAGAGCACTCGCATTAGCAATATTATGACTTACTGCATTGAAACTTCAAATAGCTCTGAAGAATAATATAGGTTGAAAAATCACGCACAGCAATATTCAACTATTCGCAGATACATATACATCAAATTTTAGAAAGAATTGCAAGTCAAGTTAAAATCAAGACGTAAACATAATGCAAAATGCATACAGCATAAGGAGAATGAAATTAGTATAACCAAATGGAACATGATCAATAAGATATGCTTTTAAATTACTCCAGAAAGCTCTGTTCTTTGTGCAGGATATATGGAGTTATGATCCCAATTATGTAAACATTATTTCCTTCATCTTTAAGAAGTGGCACATATTAGCTGTCCTATTGATTTAAAGTTTATGAAGGAATAGTTCAAAGCCTCAAGGCGGGAAAGAAAGACAATAATACAAACATTCAAAAATTTTGGGTAAATTGCTTCCACCCCACCCTCCTGACTTCAACAAATGTGCTTTCTACCCCCCAAAAAAGGTCTAACAATTTTTACCCCTTGGACCCAAAATATTATATGTTCACCCCATGTTCTCACATGCATTTTTGAAATACCTTAAATACCCTAGCCACGTCATCAACTTCAGCCTCTCTTCTCTCACATCTCCTCATGAACCCTCTCTCCATCTCCCACAACCACAATATCTTCCACGTTGCTGCCAACCTCTTCTCTGCCGCCAGCTCGCTCCTTCCTCCGTCACCGTACAGTCCGCCCTCTCTCCATCGCCACCAGACAGAGTGGGATTTGAGGTGATGGGCCCTGTAGAGAGGCGAGCATGAAGGAAGGCGGCGGCGGAGGAGAGGTTGGTGGCGGGGTGACAACAGAATTGGTGGATTTTGTCACCTTTAGCTTTTAATTGTTACCTTTGGGTCTATTTTTTTAATTTATTTTACTTTTAGCATAATTTTGAAAATTTTAGCTATTATTAGTTACCTTGGTGTCCAATTTTATCACCTTTAACTATTAATTGTTACCTTTGTGTCTACCTTGTTTAGTACTATTTCACCTTTAGCTATAAATTTTGTCATTGTGTCTAACTTGTTACTTTTAGCATATTTTTGTCACATTTAGCTATCATTAGTTACTTTTTGTGTCAAATTTCGTCACCTTTAGCTATTAATTGTTACCTTGGTTGTCTAACTTATTTTGAACCCTTTCACCTTTAGCTATAAATTGTGCATGACTTTGCCACAGACCGCTGCCAAACTCTATTCTGAGGTTGCCCACCTCCTCCCTTTGCCTCGGCCTCACTTCGGGCCCACCACTGCTTCACCTTGAGGGGGTGCAAAGGGAGGGAAGGCAGCGTAGGGGATCTTAGACAGTGAAGAGGAGGCGGAGGGAAAAGGCGAAGGCGGCGGGAGGTGGAGATTAAGGGGACAAATATAGGTTCATTATGACATCGGTTCATGAGAAATTGGAGGGGAAAAAAGAGAAGATGAAAAGGTAGAAGACAAGGACGTTTAGGGATTTTCAAAGAAATCATGTGGGTTTTTGTGTCCGGGAGTGAAAGCATGGCACAAATTTCTTAGGTGGAGAATGTTTTTCAAAAGCTAGGGGGCTAGAAGCAATTTTCCCAAAAAGTTGATGTAATCAAGATATCAGAAAAAATGTGATTGGCAAAAAAGCAGAGTGGGTTTTAAATGCTGATTAAAACCTGCTAGAATCGATATAGTATTTGCATATTTAAATGTATTATCAATAGTAGAAGCTCCCGTTATTTCAGTTGTTCCTTTGCTCTTCCCTCCCTCCCTCCTGCCTTCTCTCTTTATCTTTACTCTCTCACACATACATGCGCAATCGCCAGCGAGAAGTAACCTGTAAAATTGATAGGTACACTATATCCTATCCTACTCAGTTGTTTAGATGCCTGAAAACTCATGGTCATATACTATCAACAACTTCACGAGATTCACAAAATCCACTCATAAACCATACACCATTAATCGCTAGCTGAAAGTTCATCTAAATAATTATTCCCCTTTTTTCTATAAGATTTATACTTGTAATTTCTTATTACATTCTATGTTAGGTTGTTTCCTCATCTAATCCTAATTCCTGGCAAAGGGGTACATCATTCTTTGCAACAAATAAATACATTGTGGAACAATCCCCACCTCCCTTGCCTGCCCCAAAAAAAAAACCCACCAAAAAAAAGGACAAAAATAATCTGAATGATCAGTGATAGCGGTTCGCATTCAAAAATTTGGACTGTCAGAAAATTCATGAAAATTCCAAGAAAAGATAGCTCGTAGCTAAATATGTATCAGACATATTACAAAGGTAAACAGAATTAACTTCGTCAGAAGATTATGTGGCCTTACCAAGTGTATTCAAGTACGTAAGCTCATCAAGTTTGCAAATAAAAGATATGTTGTTATCTACAAAAAGAAAATCAAGCAGATAGTTAGCAATGCTAAAGATTTCAAGAATATATAAAAATATAACAATGATATCCACTGAAACAGGCTAGAAATGATTTTTAATCAGTGAGGAAAAGATATCCAAAAAGTAACAAAATAAGGTACCATTCAAGATTAATGCTCTCAAACTCGTAACAGAGCTGATTTCATCAATTTTCCGAAGTTTGTTCTTTCCAGCATTAAACACCTAGATCAACAGGGAAAAAGAATTATGTCAATACTACAACCATTAATCATCAAAAAGGGTCTACACTAGTACTCTAGTACAACAGATAAATCAGTGTGATGAGATCGCATTCTCCACCATAAGCTTAGTATTTTTAATGTAAACTCAACTTGTCCAACCATTTATAATATCCACAAAGTAAATATTATCAATCCAAACCAAAAAATTTTATTCCCAAATTGAAAATCCACACTGCTTGATGTGATGTAAGACACATGAGCTATCTAGAAACAAAATTATCAACGAGTTTGGTATGTATTTAATCAGGTATCAACGGGCAAAAAATTAAGCAACTTTACAAAAATTCTGAAATGTTGATTTGTCTATAATACGAGACCCTTGGAAATTTCATTTCTGGATAGTTTGTATATATTAGATCATATCTAATGGTTCGTATTTTCAATTTTGAAATCCAAATTTAAAATTTTGGATACATAGTGTCCGCATTCTGGATACTATAAATAGGGCATAGCTCGACTCAATAAATTAAAACAATAATAAAAGGGTACGAGTAAATCACCGTAAGCTTGGAAAGGCATTCAATTCCCTTCAAAGTCTCGAGCTTGTTCTCGACAACTGACAGCCATTTCAAGTTGGTGCACGAAGACAGACCCTGCAACAATTTTTCACAACTCAGAGACGTTACAAATTGCAAACTTGCAGAAGAAAGAGATTGATGAACTGCGATACCTCGAGAGAGGAGAGGCAGTTGAATTCGAGATCGAGCTTCTCCAAGTTCTTGAAACTCGCCAAGCACGAAACCTAGAGATATCAGCACACAAAGTGTTCGTGAAAATGCCTCAATCGTTTTAGTTTGAGAGAGAGAGAGAGAGAGAGAAGGATATGCTTACATCGGAGAGAGCTCGAGATGAGAGATTAAGAGAAGTGGTTGACGAGGAATCGAGGTCTTCGTTATCTCGGGCGATTTGCTCTAGATTGAGGCGAGCCATGGCGACTCGCTAAAACCCTAACCGCGATTTTGGGCGCGTCAGGAATTGGGCCTGGCTGCATTTTGGGCTTGCCAGTGTGTTTATTAGAGGGCATTTCTTAAAAGGGTAAATTGCACTAGACCCCAAAACCTTTCAGAATTTTGTACGAAATCCTCAACAACTTTCAAAATAAACTAGACCCCCAATAAGATTTTCAGAAAACCCCCAATATCTTTTTGATAAATTACACAAAACCCCCCGATAACTTTCAAAATGCCTTTTTATTTTTCCCCCTAATTTATGGGGGTTATCTGCAAAATAAGAAAACTTATTGGGGGGTTTTCTGCAATTTCAAGAAGTTATTTGCGGGTTTAGTGCAATTCTGAAAGTTATCGGGTGTTTACTGCAAGATACTAAAAGTTCTTGGGGGTTTAGCGTGATTTACCCTTTTTTTGAAATCATGATGAATGGATTTCGTTACATTTTAAAGTTGCAAAGGTATATTCCTTAGCATGTATGCACTGTATGGTGAGTGACCGTGCAATTATAACACCACTAAAACCTGCTTTTGTTTCTTTCATAATATGAACATTAAACCAGTCATACGTGAGAAAGAAAATAATAGTATAACAATGAGAATGGAAATTGTCTACTTAGCAAAACTGATATATTCAGTGCTAACCTCTACAAAGCACTACTGTAAACTTTCGTCGCCCACACAACTCGTAAAGTTCAGGCAGCATGAGCGTTGGATTTTTTCCAGCCATTACACGAAGAATCAGCGAAGCTCACTCCAGTTGTTTTCGCCAAAGAGTAGATGAATCAAATTGTACAATATCACAGTTGAGGAGATAAAAAGTTTGTTCGATTATTTATTCACAGATCGACAAGATTCTAAATAGGCAAAGAAACTCTGGTTACAAAGTACTACTGTAAACTTTCTCAAATAGTAAGAAATTTCTGGGACAAAAATAGTTCTTGATTAAATCAAGACCAACAGAATCATTTGTCGCTTAATGGTTGTGGAGGAGGCGTTGCAATAGGAAGAGCATCATGGGGTACTTTGGCTTTTGCATAGTCCACATACACTGTCCTCCCATTCAGTATCTGCACTCAATAATTTATGTGTCAGTTTATCTGCAAAGATTTGTATAAACAAGACGGAAAAGATAATTGCAGATACACCCATTGTCCTGTATAATAAGAGGTTAATGGATATCAAATGTCATATGAGCGGATTCTCTCATATACAATGATGATCTGGCTCGATCTTAACCAAGTATTGCTATGAGGGTTTCTCTCCCTCATTCATTTACTTAGTTGAGATTACATCACATTATTGTCATACGAGGGAAGATACCCATTATTCTTGTACAATAATAGTCACTTATACCCTTCAAAATATTTTATTCGCATTTATACTCCATGAACTTCTAACAACATTATTCTTAGTTATATTGAGATGTCAAATCACATGACTCTAAATCATCATTTTACCCTAGAATATAATTATGTTTTTCTCGATTAAACTGAGGACTTATTATCCCATGAGAATCACTTGATATCTCAATTTAATGGAAAAACAACATCGTCTGGGTTACAGAAGGGAGTAATTGCTAATAAAATAGTTTAAAGGATATAAGCAGCTACACTGGGATGTAAATAAACTGTCACCTTGCCATTCATTTCGGAGACTGCTCTGTCTGCTTCCTCCTGTGAAGCAAATGTGATGAATCCGAAACCCTTTGATCTGTCAGAAACTCGGTCCATAATTATTTTGGCTTGTATATAAACAAGTCAGATTGGTTAGCGATCCTTCACGTTAAAGGAACATAACTAAAAAAAGATATGTCAAAACCTTTTTTTTTAAAAATGTAAAGAAAACCTTCAATAACTTGGCCATATTGTGAGAAAGCTTCAGATAAGCTCTCTTCCGTTGTGTAGAATGAGAGTCCTGGCATAGAAACTTGAGGCAATATTAGCATTTGCATAAACAAGTGGACCTACATCCTATATGACAATAGATGAAGGCAACCTTAAAACTAATGTCACTAAATAAGAGAACGGATATGCCTATTAATTTAAATGATATGAGTGATAATACAACTAATGAAACCAAAATCGCTTTTTTCAGCTAGCTTACTATGATGCAAGCATCAATTAGCATCATCTACTCATGGAAGCTATGTTGCATGCATGCTTCAATTTAGGAAATGCACCTGTGTTCAATATATCTAGCATATCAGTACTTGCTGGATATTCCAACACTTTATCTAAAAACTTGTCATACATTAAACTCATATCAAATATCGATACTATGTTATTAGAAACCAACCGTGGGCACCCAAATTTTGGAATGACCAACCTCAATAGAAGATTGAGGGGTAAAAGGGTAAACTCGCATGTAGCTTCAAAGAAAATGTGATCGTCCTCTCTCAGATGCGTAGATGATAAAACCAATTGAGTTTATCTTTTGTTTTTCCCCTTTGCACGAGCTGTATGTTCAAGGCTAAAGCACAATTTTACTTCTTAACCCTTCATAAAAGTTATTTTTACCCACTTACTCATCTTCCACTTTACTGTTGGGTATGTTTAAACATGTTTTTGTGTTTAAGCCCTTGAGGAAATATGATTTACAATAATTTGAGATACATAAATAAAACTATTACAAGTACCTCATTATCTGTTAAATAAAATTACTAAATACAAATAATAATTTTCTAAATTAAAATTTTGAGTATTAGAATAAATTATAAGCTTTTAAATATACAAGCAGAAAACTATAGAATTGTCACTATAAAAATGTAAATTATGATGAATATTCTGTTAAAGATTATAAGAAAATCTCCTAATCAATTTTATTAAAGAATTTTATTGTTCTCTCTCTTTGTAAAGAGAAATTACATACACGATTCTTTAGAGAACTTCTCTTAATTACCTTTTAAAACAGTTTCAAATAATAAATAACTTAACATTATATATATACTTTAGAGAACTTATCTTAATTACTTTTAAAACAGTTTCAAATAATAAATAACTTAACATTGATACAAGACTCACACACACACAAAATCTTTTTTTCTTTCTTAAATAAAATTTTGAAAAATAAGGAATTCGTGGCACATGCAAGACTACCAGTACTTGTAAAAGAAATAAAATACCATGTTTCTTTTGGACAAAATAAACATGAATATTGCATTTTCTATAAGAGGATGGATATAAAAGAGTGTATCTTGCACCAAGCCAGGATTTAATTTGTGAGAGAAACATTGGGAACACCATATTTAGTAAAAGATTATCATTCCTTGAAGGGAAATAACCTGCATCCTAAATTCATGCATCTTCTTTAATTTGGTCTAAGAGAAAATATTAAATCATATATTTCAGAATATCAAAAAGATATGTGTCCATGCATTTGGATCCATGTTTTATGAATGCATATTGGATACAATTGAACTATATAAACCCCATATGCTAGCACAATAATTTTGTGAACCATCAGATTGGCTAATGAGACCCTCTTGGAAATATATGTAGGAAAATCTTATCGGGTAATCTCTATCCAATTTTTGGTTTCTTTTTATAACGTTGTTTGTCTAAGGACCATTTGTCTTTTTCTTTTTCCTTTTGTTGATGAAATTTGAGAGATATTCTGCGATCTATTCTTAGATTTCAGGTGATACTTAGATCAGCATTCTCTGAGATTTCTTTGTCGGGTTTTTATCATATTAGATCCTAAGTTTTCTTCTTAGTTATATATTAGACCTCTAAATCTTCATGTTTCTAATTTACATTCTAAATCTTACGCATTAGAATGATAGGCAAGTAGATATCTATACCATGTTTACATTCCATAGTCCATCCAGAGTAGATGGGATTCACAATAGAGAATTATTTTGAATCCTATTGAGAAGCTCGTGGAACATCCATCTTGAATTAGGTTTTTGCTCTAAACTCTTCATTCGCTTCACTCTCTCTTTGCTTTGGGGCTTTCGCTCTTGCCCCACATCTTCAAGCCCTTAGATCAAGAGTTGTGTAATCCATTGATGAGGACCAATAGGGTGACGCCACGTGGCGACATGATAGGATTCAAGAACACCCTTGTGTTTCATTTGGGTCGGAACCTAAACGACAAGAGGATTGATTGGGTCATGTATGAGTATGAGTTGGAAGATAAGGAGCAAGCTCGAACTTGAATGAATCAGGTACTGATAAGTTAGAGAAATTTATTAGTTGATTTGTTTATAGGATAAATTGCAGATAAGCCTCTTTGCTATTTATTGATTTCTTCTTCTTCTTCCTTTTTTTTTTTTTTGGGTTGGGAAAGAACACATTTTCCATATGCAGGCAGGGTCTTCCGAAAAAAAAAACGAGCTAGGAGAGAAAACGAGGAGAGGCTAAAGGAGCAAATAAGGAGACGGAAGTAGGCAAAGAGAGAAATGAAGATTAAAAATAAAAGAAAGATCAGCAAAGAAGAAGACTAGTCTTCTTTAATATGTAAGAAATATTGAAGAAGATATATTATCTTCTTCTTTGTTGAAATTTTCTTTTTCTTGCTGATTTTCCGGCTTTGATGAGTATCTGCTGAGGAAATCTTTTGGCAATTTTTATTTGATGAGTGAAAAACGTCATGCTACGTGTGAGCTTTATAGAAAATATATGTGAATTTTTTTTAAATTGCATGAATTCATAGTTTTTAACTCATTTTTGGCATCCTGGAGTACCTACGAAAAATCTTTTGTTCTGTTTTCTTTTTAGTACATGTATGAAAGGATGATGATATTATTAATTGATTATGCAGTTTGAAATGTGATCTTTGTTCTTTCTTTAGTTTGCAGATGTTACTATTTTGTTCACAATCTCTTGGACTCAATAGAATGGAATGGAAGAATAGGATTCATGCAGCTGACCCCAAACATTTGGGATAAAGGTTTTGATGTTGTTGTTATTCTTTTTCTTTTTCTTAGTACATGGAAAACACTTGAGAGTTCTATGGAAGATTGTCTTTATAATACTATTCTTAATCTTTTTAAAGGAAATTCTAATTAACTTGCAAGGTTTACTTTAATCAACTTCGATGCATATGAAATTGACGTTATATACACAACGTAAACACACACACACACACACACATTCCTATACATACACACATATTTTATGTACTTTTGAGATTGCATATCTCATATCATTAAGTATTATATCCCTTTGTGTATCATGCCTTGATAATTATTGTAGGAGATGATTCTCTACTAGTTAGAAAAGAAAGACAAACAATAAGGAAACACATGATCAATTGTTTACTTGCTAACTTTTGAAAACCATAAAATTGCATTTGATTTAGCTTGACATTAGGGCTGTAGAGGGGTATTACTTTCATAATATATTTACAGGACCCGAAGCTTATGTGTGTGAATGTAAATTCATTTGACTTGTTTGATTATTCTTCAGAACTCTGTTTGCATTGAGATGTCCCTATTAGTTCGACTGCCAAGGATTTAAGATGGGGACAATGCTGATGATCACTAAGAAAGCTTATGAGTTGAATTGTACAAAGTTTTACTCTACAAGCTGTAAATTACAGTAAAAAGGGAAATAATGGGTATGCAATTTATCGAATATCTCGCTGCAATTGACCAACATAATAGATAACTAGCTGAACATTCATCGAGATTGAATCGATAACGGGACAAAGAAACTTGAGAACATACAACTATGTTGATGCACCCAGATTAATACTATCACTTACAATCAAACTTTTATGATCAAACTCTTATTAAGGGTACTCCAATACCCTTACCCCAATATTTGCAAGAAATAATTTCTCTTATCAAACAATAGATTCATTCCATCGATGATAAATTCATCATCAACTCATTCAAAGCCACTTCTCAGTTCTAAATGCCTTTCCTTTTCAAGTGGAACAAAAAACAATTTTTTTTAAATTTTTTAAGCAATAAGAATGAAAATAATAAAATACAAGGAAACAAAAGTAATGACTTTAATTGGTAACTACAATCTAATTGGTGTTGGACTCACCTCCAATGAAGAGCTTGGAAACGATACCGCGGGAGGAGACGAGTTGATATGGAAGAAGAAGTCTAGGGTTAGGGTTAGGGTTTCGAAGAGTATTGAGCGATAAACGCGAAGAAATCCATCTTAATGCCGCCATGGCTAGAGCTCGCTGTGTGAGGGGGAGCTAGCCCTCGACTCTTCCTTATACAGGTTTTTTTTTTTTTTTTTTGTTTTTTTTTTGTTTTTTTCATATAAAAGGGGTTTTCTCCCTGAATGCCCCTTCAAATAGGGTTGCTAAAAAAATATCAAAATGATTTATTCCTATCCGTATCCGTTAGTATATGGATATGATTATTAATATCTATATTCGATAGTTTATGGTTATGAATATAGATATGTAGTAAAATAACGAATCCGTAATCAAGATATCCAAATATATATTGGTCATATAGTTGCAGCTTTTAATCCTTAAATTAATGCATTTGAGGTTGATTTTGATGATTAAAAGATCTAATCTTAGTTTTTTTTTTGGATATAACAAGTTTATTAATGAACTCTCTTGTGTCACATGAACTATAGTCTTTTTTAATATTATTTGGTTTTCTAGTAGTTGTTTTGCATCCTCATGTATATTAGATTTATATTTACATGCATACCCATATCTCAGTATCCGATTTTATAGTAGATATCGTTATGAGCTTTTCTTACCGAGATATATTTGTGTCTATATCATGTTATAAGTAAGCGGATATGCATATGGTAAGTATCATATCCGAGGATACAAGGCATATTTGAATCTATATCTGTATATGTGATAAGTAAGCAGATATGAATATGCTAAGTATCAAATCCTATCCTAGCCGTAATAACCCCTACCTTGATCATCGTAATGTCATTTTGGCTAATTATCACTTAAATACCTTATAGTTTCCCTACTTTGCACTAATATATCCTCACTTGTTTTTATACCCTAAAGTCTTTAAAATTTACACTTTAATATATTTTATACAAATGTGAGAGTATTTTCTCAAAATTTCCCATGTGATACTCACATGCCACTTTTAGCCTTTGTTTGGGGATACACCGAGAGAAGGGAAGGTAAGTAGAGAGACATTAAGGGAAGTAAAGGGAATGCGAGGGAAAACATAAATCTTGTTTGGGCTTTAGTATGGAGTGATAAGAAATAGAACTTTTGGGAAGAAAAGAGATAATATTATTCATGGCATCGAAGTGTTTACATACATTAGCAAGGAGAGAAGTTCTAGAATCCTAAGCGATGTGGGACTAAAATAAAGGGAAACAAGATAGCCTAACTACATTATCTAACAACCCCTCCTCCGCGTCAAACTCACGGTGGGTAGAGAACCGAGTATTTCAATAAGATGACTTAAATTTGCGTAGATGGTTGTTGCCGTGGCTCAGCAAGAGATGGTTGAATTGGAGCACATCGGTTGCTAGAATTGCAGGCGGCAAGATCGTGGTGTTATTTGGTGAAGGCTTGGAGAGGGTCTGGTGCCATCGCTAGCGAGAGCACTACAGATGTAAAGGGCCCGACGGTGTTATTGTCATGGGCACTGCTGTTGGAGATGGTTCAGCGATGTCGCTGTCATGGGCGCTGCAGTTGGGACATTAAGTCGAACAACTGATGGTCGTTGCTATGAGGATTACGTGCGCAAAGTTCAGGCGTTGTGTTTAGGCATTACGTCGAACAGTTGGTATGCAATGTGATGGGCTTGTTGTATACCTGGTGAAAGAGCTGGTTTGGGTGGGGATTGGTGTGGGCTACAAGGGTTGTTGTGGGTTGCAAGGAGAGTGGTGGGCTGCGCAGTTGAGCCGTCGACGGAGAGGTGGCAGCAAGGCGGGTGGCCGGAGTTGCAACAGCGAGGCTTACGGTTTCATTGGCAGTTTAGGTGTGAGTAAGGTTGCAATGAGGGAAAGGAGTCAAAGCCGATATCGAGGCCGCCGAGGGGAAGCACAGAGTTTGCGGCGAAATCCCCTCGACGGCTCAAGATCAAGGAAGAAGAAAGATGTATCTCTAAGGCTAATAGAGAGGCTCTAATACCATGATAAGAATTGAACTTTTGGGAAGAAAAGAGACAATATTATTCATTGTATTGAAGTGTTTATATACAACAGCAAGGAGAGAAGTTCTAAAATCCTAAGTGATGTGGGCTAAAATAAAGGAAAACAATATAGCTTAACTACATTATCTTACGTACAAAATGGAAGGGAATTTATTTCATCATGTTTTGGAACTTCAATAAAGGGAAGGAAAGGGAACTCCAAACTCATTTTTAGACGTGCGATTTGGTCTTGAGGGGGTAAAATTTTTCATGTGGGACAATTATTAGTTGATTAATTTTCTTCACTTCCGTTGCACCCCAATTTAGAGTGGAATAAAATCACACAATTTCTCACCTCAATTCACTTAATGTCCCCTCCATTATCCCTCAAATGAGTTCCCAAACAAGATTAATAGTTCCCCTAACTTCCCTTACCCCTTGTTGCCCCCAATCCAAACAGCCCCTTAAAACTTTTAAACCTTGTTAAATTTACTGTTCATCATGTCTTAATTCTATTTTAAACCTATCAAAATTCTATTTTAAACGTATCTTAATCTTAATTCCATGACAAAAGTAAATTACGCAGTTACCCAACAAATTCAGCTCTCAGCTACAGGTAGACAGCAACACTTTTTCAAATTGCAAATATTTGTGCTGTAAATTACAATACAAGATTACAAGTTCACGCGCGCACAACCGCAAATCTTAAAGCACGAAGTAGTTTCAACATCCAATACAGTAGTAATAACATAAAGAACACAAACACAACGCAAACAAGCAAAGCTTAGCATTTCCTCAGAGCAAGCGCAGCCATAACAACCATCAGCATCAAGATCACGATGCCGATGAAAGAAGCCACCAAGGCGCCGCTGCTTTGTTCACAGAATCCATCAAACCTGATGCAGATCGCAACCCAGTGGGCTTTGTCGCTGCCGGTGTGAGCTAGATAGACTATTGCTGTTGCAGCTGAGGCTGCTGCAGTTGTTAGAGCTACCAGAACCTGAAATCAATCCATAATCCACATTACATTCATCAGTAACAGAAAAAACATACTAAAGTTGTAATTACAGTTCGTTTCACTGCAATTATAGAGTTCATATAAAGATATCGTAGGTTAGTTGTTTGCTTCACTTGAACTGATAAAGATAGTTGCAACTGCAATTACAAATGACTTCCAGCTGCACCTGACGGCTTATGCAGATTTGGATGTAAGTTGCAGTTGTAACTTTTGAACAGTAAATAGGGTTAAAATATAACTCCAATTGCAACCAATCCCTAAATTTCAAAACACTTCAGAGTTACAACTACAAATTATAAGTTTAAAACCGTATCAAGTGATTGCGACTACCGCTGCATGCGACAACAGTTGAACAACAAACAGACGTGCCTAATTCACGAGGATAAGTTGACTAAACACTCACAAGGTCAAGCACGAGGAGGAAAAGGCGAGGGCCAACAGCATTTGCACATATGATTCCTGCAATAGACACCGGAAGAGATAAAACCAACAGTCCAGCTGCAATTGCATTCCCAACAACAAAAAATCTGCAAAGAATCCATATGTTTATTCATCTGCACATTCAAGTATAAATCGAACTAAATTAGCTTGACAAAAGTTTTTACGTACGTTAATGCTGGGAGATCGGAGAAATTAGCATAAAACTGATAATGTTCAGTAAAGAACGGAAGGGTCTCATCAGTGGTAGCCATAGAAATAGTAGCTGAGAGTGTAGCGGCGATCGCTAACAGTCTCAGGATGAAATCGAAGAGAGAGATTCCTCGCTTCCATCCTCTCTGAACCTTTGTTTTCCTGAAGAACGCGAATCTTGGAGCTCTGGATGTGCTTGCAGGAGTGGCGATAGGAGCTTTTTCCTGGGTTTCAGTTGGCTCGTTGTGGATGGCGATGGAGGTCGAGGGTTCGACTGAGCTCATGTTGGTGTTTGAGAATGAGAGAAGTTGAGGGATTAAATGCTTTGTGTTTGAACTTTGATGAGAAGGGTTTAGGATTGGAGGGAGATATATAGAGTTTGGAAAGTTGAATGTTTTGGTTAGAGGTTTGGTTTAGTGGTACAGATTGAAAGGGAGCAGGAGGAGAGATTTGTTGGAAACTGACTCCATGAATGGAGTATTCTTTTATGAGGAAACAGAGAGTAAAGTGCTGATCATAATTGAAGTTGGAAGTTAATGAGGGAATTTTATTGAGGTGGATATTTTGCTTTTTCAGAAGAATTACCTGTATAACTGTCACTTTTGGACTGTTAGTTGCTGGAGAAGGGCTGCATTTTAACTATAAGGAATTAACGCAGGCTGCTGACATTTCATTAATTTTTCTCAATTCTCCTTTTTCCTGCGAACTCACTGCTACTCGTTCTGAACCATCTACCCTGAAAAATATCTGAATATGTTATCGTGCGCCCAACTTCCAAAGTTTATTAACTTGTTCACTTGTTCTCATATAACTTGACGCAATTATTTTGTAAAGAAACTAACACCAGTCCGTACACAGAAAGGAGAATACAAGGAAATTTGCACAAGCAATAAAGTTTTAAAAAATTACAGCCTTTATCATGTATGCCCAAACAAATATAATTACTTTCATAGGAGAAAATATTCAAGCCCATTAAAAGTCCATTAGTTGTCATCACAATCAGAAACCTCGTCACGAACTGCCAGTTTCAAACTAATGAAAACTCAGCAATGGCCATAAAGTTTTACATAACCGCGGAACACAAATGCCGAAAGAAAACTGTTCATGAGTAAACTGTTTGATATATCTCATATAAAAAAGAATCGTATCCTAATTACAGTAGAGGGCTGGATTCTACTACACAAAATTATATGCATATTTTGTAAAAGGCAACTTGATTTTGTACATCACTCTAGTATTTTACAAGCCGGACCTGCTACCCATTTTATTATAATAACTCTCAAAAGCCTCAATCTAACCAATATAAACTGAACAAAAAATCAAATGCAACTATGAGCTGCACGTGTATATCTCTGACTGTGGCGAAAGAAAAGAACTGAACAGTTTATGTTATCGCAATGTCCACCCTCTTTCTGCAAGAGCTTCACGAACCCTTTTCGCAACATCAGCAGCTTCAGTCAGAGGCGGATAGCTCCAACTATTAGATATCTGTAAGTTATGAGAAGAAATAATATTAACAGCATACTTATGCTCCTTTTTTTTTATTTTAATGATACATACTTGTGCTTGATTGATAACCAGGAAAAAATATTTCATGCAGTGTCATGAGCCAAAACATGCACGGAGTTTGAGGAAACCTAGATAACTGAAGGGGAAAGATCACAAAATTACATGAACTATTAGGGTTCTGCATAAAACTACCCTGAACTCTTTTTATCAGAGAAACACTACCACAAACTTTAAATAAGCAGAAAGCCCCCCACAGTTAAAAAGTCTAAAATACCCTATTTGCAACTTTCCAACCAAAACATTACCTTAGTGCAAAAGTCTAAATGAGGGTGGACAACATCCAACAAGATTGTAAGCTAACATGTTAACTTTCACTATCAACAATTAGCCATGATAACATAATGAAAAAAAGTATATGGTAATTTCTCTAATAAAAATAGTTTAGAGTAATTTTCTGCGAAAGCCCTAAAAGTTCATAACAATTTCTGAACTTGCCCTAACTTAATATACCAGAAGTTCTTTAGGTTTGCGAGAAAAGAATTCATCAGGTAATGATATTGCAATATGACGTTCTCCAATAAATGTTTTCACATTGATCAAACTTCACATAGTATCCTCCTAAGGTTTTGTTAGAGGAAATACTGCAGTCAGATTGAATAAATATAGGGGAGATGCTTACATCCTCTAAACCTGTGAATGGTCTGACTAGGCCCCGTTCACGAAGAGTTCTCTGGAAAGCAGAGAATTTCCACTTACAACGCTCAGCTCCAACCACATATACAGGTTTCCTAAAAAATATATGACAATAACATAACCTGAGAAGTTCAAACTATCATATAAAGAATTACTTCAAAAAAAATATCTTTTCAATCATTACCCAGTGCTGCAAGCCTCACTCAACATACTAACTGAATCAGCAGTAATGACAAAAGCATCAGCCCATGCCAGGTGCCCCATATGAGGGTTTGGACCTGAATAGTTTCACAAAGATCAATAAGTCAAAACTTTCAGAGTATTTAGGAACTGCAAAATCATGCATAAATGAAAATCACCTTTGCCATCCCACACATAAACCTTAGGATGATCACCTAGTTCTCTTAATATAATGTCAGATATCTGTCAACATTAACCAAGTCTCTTAGGTCAAAAAACTTGGAAGGCATTTTGAACACAATAATAATGCTTTGAAGTGTAGTTCTAGTACTGACGCCTGAAACAAAACTTTTACATACCTTTTGTGGAGTTCTTCTGGAGAAAGAAACTCTAACACTTCCACAGCTTGCTAGTACACCGAGCAGTGAACCTGCCAATTGTTTGGCAAGATCTGCTCCATATCGACAATGTTCTGACGGCAATTTGAACCATACAGAGTACAGTCAGTTGGTATGTATTGTTTAACTATGACAATCACAAGAGAAATTTTAGCCAACAGGAAGAGGAGCTATGTTTGAAATAAATTCAGAATACCACAGATCCGAATTCTATTGTATCACAGCTACAGTTCCATATTATCGTTATTATTATTGTTATTTGGTTATTTGCTATTGTGTTTCACTTCATTGTATTGAGTCAAAGGATTAATGTTTCAGATTGAATTCTACCAAACAATATGTATCCTCCCTTCTTGCCTGTATCTTCGGAATAACCATACCTATCACTATGTTCATTATTTTATTGCAACATGCTTCTAAACACTCATATGCTCGAATTTAATATATGGCCATCAGAATTTAATATATGGCCGTCACAATAGGTCTAGAAGCTAATATGTTTCCTTCTGACACAATGTTTATCAAGAATATCCTCTTCCCGCACTGATAACTAGTAAAGCAGTTCTTGACCCAACAAAGAATATTTAGGTTATAAAATTTTAGAATAGAAAAGCATGCACAACTATCACGGAGCAGTTTCCCATTAAACAATCCTCAAGTTTTCCTAAGTCATCAATCTTTGTCGGGATAATTATCCTTCAAACGAAAATATTACACAAATTTACAGAGTGATTTCACATTACTACAAGCTCAACAAGTTTGGAATGAGAAATTTTCTCGGCTTCTTTCATCCTTTACATAGTATATGTGTTCATTATGCAGAAAGTAAGGATACTACATTTTCTCACCAGCATTCATATGGTAACAACTTTAAAAATTCACATTTATTCCTTCAAGTTGTAGCAGTGGAAATAATTCACCGATTTGTGACGTCCGAACCATGGGGGATCTAGAATTTTTATAAAGTGGTGCCACTACATAATGTCATAATTAATGATTAAAAAAGTACAATCGTCCTTGACGAGTTTTCAAGTTTTGGAAAAAGTACAGAATCGTATTATTAGTAAAACTATCGAATACATCTTTCCCAATATGTCACTAAGCAATCATTGAGCCAATTATCATTCATTTTATTCCGCTACTTTATCTTTAACGACTTCATTGCATTCTGGGATAGGGTGGGCCTGGGGTTTTTGATGTTTTGATGGATCCAGTTTAAAATGGGGATCAGAGAAAAATGATTGAGGGGGTGGATATTACAGAAGTTTAGCAGCTTTGGCAAAGTGGGGTCACATTACTCCATTTTGTCAAAGGTGGATCCGCCATTGATCCGAAGTCAGAACCCTATACTAGTCATTCTGTAACACATTTTCTTTAAATGAAATTGTAAACTAAAGCACTAAGGAGCTATCTTGAAGTGAGGAGGAATTAAACTACAATTCTTAAATTTACAACATTTCTTAGAGAACAGGTTGAATTTCAATTGCACAAACGTAAATTCTTGGGAAGGACTAAGAAGCAAAGTCCTGCAATCAGTATCCAAAATTGGCCAAGTTATCTCTGTGACTCGTGAGTCACTCTCTTCATCATTATCCAACAGTTTTGCAATGAGAGGACAGAGAACATTCTACGTATAGGGCTACAGACATGACATGACGAAGTTTTATGCAAACTTACAGTACAAAATCAATTTCTACGTTTCAAGGTAACCTATCTAATTAGTCAATCATTTTAAAACACTGGCTCTAGGAAGCAACCTTTAAAATTCTGGTAAAATGGAAAATAATATAGCTAAAGAATAATTGAGGGTTGACATCAAAAGATTCATCAAAGGTAGATATAATGCAAATTGCAATTTACCGTATCCTAATAAAAATAATATCATAAATACAATAAGAAAAGGTAGAGGAATGATGTTGCAGAGAGCAGCAAATGCAAACGTTTTCTATGGTGCTCACTGCTCTTAGCCATTACTCTGCAAGATGTGAATCTTCATACAAAGAAGAAAAGTAAGTGGAAAACTTACTTGTAGGCCCTCCTATATTAACCACAAGCAAGGGCTTTGGAAGAGGGGCAAGCTCAGAATGCCATGTCGTAGCAGCAATGCGAAGTGCAGTAAAATCAGCCTGGTGCAGTGCTCCTACTGTGCAGACCTGAAATTCCAAGTTCTCAGACATTAAAGAACTTTAAAAAAAAATTCTCGATCATAGTTCTCCAATTTTTCAGACATTAGAAGAACTTTACAACTACCATTTCTCTCAAGCACATAGACGGAGAAAGGGAGCTTACAACATTCTTAGTACGTGGTTCTCGTGGAGTTATCCACCCTCTCAAAAATCGAGGGATCTCTTGTTGCCCACTAGCTGTCAGAGCATAGTAGTCATGCTCAGGAGTTACCACTAAGTCAAACCTGCCCAGCCCAGATCTCGGGTGTTGTATCTGAGAAGAAGTTACGAACTTTCAGTGTAGATAGAATAGTAACAATCAATCAAAAACAAATTTTTGGTGAAATCATATATATGGTTTAACAAGACAAATACAAAATATAAGGTGCAAGTACACATTACCTGAATAACAAAGACATTATTCGGCGCCATGCTTTTTATTGAACTCGCTATCGAGATGGTATCCCTCCCAGATGCAACCACTAGGAGAGGGCCTTCTCTGAAACGAAACAACATTGCACTAATCTTAAGCTCAATTTTCTATGCATGTTCCACAAAAGCTAATAAATAACAGAAAGAATTGTATAGCTTCAGAGGAATGGACAGTGCACAAATCACAGCTAATCTGAAAGTTTATGAGACTGATAAAACAAATATCCACCGAATAAATGAAATGGCCGTATAGTTAATGGCACCCAGAAACTCACAAGAACCATAGGTGGGCTCTGATACCTAGATTTACAATCAAGTTAGGTGTTTGCAAATCTGAAGAAGCTTAACCATTCAGAGGAACAACACAAACACATGTATACATATAAATGCGCGCCTGAATGTATGTGTTTATGAGAATAATGGGTATCATATGAGACATGAGGGTATTCTCTCATATACAGTGGTGTGGTTGAATATCAACCAAGTGATGCAGACTGAGAGATAAAATAATAAAGAAAGAACCACCTTATTCACTTGGCTAAGATTCAAGCACATCATATATATATATATATATATATATATAAAAGAAAATACCTCCCTCCCTCCCTTAGAAAGAACCCCCTTATTCACTTGCATGAGATTCAGCACATCACTGTATATGAAAAAAAATACCCATATGGTACCCATTGCTCCCTGTGTGTGAGTGAGTGCGTGAGTGTGTGTGTGGGTGTTTTGGGGATGCTTTAAAAGTCTCAGGACTCAAAACATAATTAAACAAGCTATACCCACCAACCAAAGTGTATGACATGTAACGGAATTCGACAATCAGCTTTTACAAGGTATTATTGCTTTCCTTAGAAGAATCATGCAGACAATATAATATGATCGCAAACAAAAAACATTGTAGCACGGAGACACAATGATGAAGAATGAATCAATCATCACATGTCTGAGAAGCACAACCAAGTTCAGCATTAAATATGCAAGACAACACAGTATGAGACGGATCCTCGGGGATTAAGGGGTAGAGGGTCAAATGATTTTTTTTTAATGTGTTTATGTTTCCAATAGAATATTAAACTACAATGATGTAATAAGCACAAACAAGGTAATTTGGAAGACACAAAAATAGTGAACGAATAGTTAAATCATACTTCTCAAAATTCTCACGGGCACTGAAGGCAATCTGTCTGGCATCAGCTTCTAAAACAGATGACAACCCAACATTTCCACCATTCTGAGTAGGAAACCGCACAAATCTTTTCCCTTGAAGTACTGCTCCAAATTTTGACCCGCCAAACACTTGTTTAATTACACAGTCTATAATTTTGTGCAAGGACACTGGAAGCCACCTAAGCCACTCATTAATTCCCCCTCTTGGTCTCATCACTCGCTGCAAATCACATCTAGAATTAGAATATGAGATATTCTAGAAAACATACCTCAGATTTGGGCATAAGGTGGCAAAAATACAAACCAAAACACCATACGTCAATCAAAAATTTTAATTCCACATAATTCAGTTCAATTGAAGTCCAAAATGTTCACAGACAAGAACAAAACTTTGGCTATCCACCAATTAGGTCCCTTAAAGCTCTTTGCTAAACAAAGGAAATGAATCAGTAGCCAGTGCATACTGCAGCTAGTTCCAACCCTAATTCAATCAAATCAAATCCAGAAACAGCATTTTTCTTCCCAATCAAAACTCTAAAGAGATATATTTACAAACATCTCAATCAAATTATCTGCTAACAAATCTTCTCATTCACCAGAATTCAGTTTAATTAGAGTCCAAAATGAAAAAAAATATGATAAGAAATCTTAAAGGAACTTTCCAACCCCAGTTCAATCAAATTCACTCCAAAGCCAGCATCTTTCTCTCAATCAAAGCCCTAAACCGATAGATTAACAAACCCCAATTCAATCGGTCCACAGAAAAAACAAAAAGACTTACATAAATCGAGTGCTTCTCAGCGAGTCCAAGGGCGCGAACCAAACCGATGCTCTGGTTCTCAGCTCCGGCGAACCCGTTGCCGATGACGACCGCCCTCCTGACCGCGTTCACTCCGCCCTCGAAGATCTCCGGCGTCCCGGCGAAGCCGCTCGGGGGCTCCGGGAGCCGGATCGGCCTCATTGATGAGATTAATTAGGGGCACGAAATCATGAACTAGGGTTTTCTTCGTTTTCTTCTCTCGTCTGAGAGAGCAAAACGCTGGTGCGCTTTCTCGAACGAGAAAAGGGCCCACGATTTATATATGTATAGATATACGGCGTGGAATGGACGCGGGCTTGTGACTTGGGCCAACGGAAGTTCGAGCAAAGTAAAAGGGTTAATTGCGAACGGGCCTCTTGTAGTGTCACCCGATTGTGAAGATACACAGTGCTCCTGTAGTTCTGCTAATCGGGAGCAAGCCATCTGAGTGAAATTACTTTTTTTATTACTCTTAAAATCATTAAAAGATGTTTAGGGAGGCGGTTAGACGCTCTATAGTTGTATTGATGAAGATAGTGGCTCAATTGTTTTTTTTCCCTTTTATGTGGTGGTCTATTCTCAATAAGTAGAACTACAGTGGGGCTATTTGTAATAAATAGAATTACAAAGGGTTTTTTTTACAATAGGGTGATACTACAAGTAGGGGTGGGAATGGGTCAGGCCGTGACCCCGCCTGCGGAGTTCAAAGGCCGGGGGCCTGCCCAGCGATGGGTGGGACCTATCTCTCGATCCGGTGCGGAATTTGGACCGGCTGGCTCACGACCCGCCTAGTTGCGGCCGGGTTTGACCTGCCCCACGGCTCGTGGGTCGTGGGTCGGCCCATGGGTTTTTTGTTCAACTTTTTTTTTCTTTTTCTTTACCTTTTTCATTATATTAAACTTGTATTTACAATTATAAAATTATTTTTAATTTATTTTTTAGTAATTTAAACTTGTATTAAACTATTTTTAAACTTGTATTGAACTTTTTAATCCTTCCAAGTAGACAGCAGCAAGCTTAAAGATTGTTGTTTTGTTTCTCAAGAGCCAAAAGGCCCACGAGCCAAAAACCTATGCCTTTTGGCTTTGTTGGCAGCTAGTTGCAGATCCAAATGGCTAAAAGAAACAGCTAGCCTAACTAAAAAATAGATCATGGGTGGTGGGCTGGCCTTCTTCCACGCAGTGCGAGTTGGACAGGCGGTACGTGACCAGGTATATCATAGAACAGGTCGGGCCACCAACTTCTGGCGGACGGGTTGTGACCCATGGCGGTGGTGGTCACCAGACGAATCGACCACGCCCAACCCTAACTACAAGGAGTCTGTTTGCAATTAACCCAATTGCAAATAACACCCACATGGTATAGACTCGTTTTTGCACGTATATGCTAAAGAGAATGAACTTTGTAAGGTTCATTCTTTTACAAAAGAATCATTCGCTTTCTTGTGGGGAATTAGAATTATGAAGCAATAAGAAATATACTGCCATAGTATTTTCAGTAAAAAGGAATTTTTGGTGACTCTTTTTCTTGCAAAAAATTTTCTTGTTCTATTATATATATATCGAACCATAGTCGATTTTTCAAGGAAACTACCACAATTTTTTCTTCTTTGACATTAGCCTGCTAACTGGTAGAGAACTACTACAAATATTTGCTCGTTATATTATTGGGAGCTTAACAATATTCCTAGGGAGATTATACTTTACCTTCTCTGCTTCAAAAGTTTTCGATTGGGAGGTAACGGTTGCTGAATGGATAGGAGTTTCTTTGCATTTTCTCCGAGCAAAAAGTTTGCTCCTCCTGTATTATTTATACCACGGTGCTTTCTTCATATATCCCCTTAGTTTTGAAGAAATTTGTAGGTATCACGAACCGAAACGTATTTATTGTATCAAAACAAGTATCCTTTGATGACACGTAACAAATCGTCAATTGAAACATGTTTTTCTTCTTCATTATAGAATGATGATACAAAGGCGGTACGACTCAGACCAACCCAAAATGTTTTTATTAAAAGTTTCTCAGCATCATAATCAATAATGTATTTGTCGATGTGCGCATTTTCTCCCCAATACATCAAAAACCTCCTACGCTAAACAATCTGTGCAGCCAAATTCCCAACCATCTGAGCCAAAGGCAAAGGACACTTGGTAGCAATGTCCAACTTGGATAAAGCCGACGCATGCCCAAACAACGACATACTCAACTCCGCAATCTCCTTCAGCGACAACCTCGAAGCCAAATACCCCTCCCAATAATAAGGATCCAACTCGAAGAAGGCATCAAAAAACCTTCTTGTTCCCTCCAAATCTAACTTCAACAATGTTTCCATACCAAATCTATAGCATTCTCTCTCCCTCTTCATCTCCCCCGTCCAAAGAGAGTTCCAAAGTTTTGTGTACATCGCCTTTCCTCTAATCATTCTCGTAGATCCCAAGCACTCCGCCATTGCATCGGCAACAACTGGCGCGTATCTCAAAGCTCTAGCTACCATGTACCTGTTGTAACAGTAAGGGGAAAATAAGACAATGATGAATGTAAGTTTTTCGATCTTTCTAGTAAAGTGGTGTGCGTTTTAGAATGCTAAAGTTAAAGCAAGATTCAGCCTGTTAACCAAACTGCTTCCAGAATCGACAATTGGTGGGTACTAGTGCGCACCAACCAAACACTAAATTATCTCCTTCATCTCTAATTACCACATTGCGCTTACAAAGTATCTCATTACAATTGATAGGCTTTAATCTGCTATCCATAGCCCAAAAAACCCAAAACGCCCAAAGTCCGACCCCAATAGTTAAAGAAGATTTCATTACATGTCAACTCTCACTCCACTTAAGTTTATTCTAGCTTTACTCTCTGTTGTAAGAAACAAGCTAGAACAAACTTAACTGAACCGAGACTTTGTGTCCAAATTTTTATCCCTTTATTTTGCTTTGAAATTTGTGATATTGTGTGATATACATCAAGACATTGATATGTATCTCACACGAACACATATCTCAAAATAAAACCAACAGATAAAATAGTTTGTAGACAAAATGATTCAATTAAATATATTTTAGTTTCACTCTATGTTACAGTATGTATGGTTTGAAAATTACCCGGATGCAGGATGAACCAAACCAGAGTTTCCTCCTATAGCCATAACATTTTGAGGGATCGTAGGAAGTGGGCCTCCCATTACTATCAAACACTTTTCATCCTCAATCACACGTCTGACTCTGATGCCGGCGTGCCTCAATCTAGCGACCATCCGTTTCTTGACCTCATCATATGCAAGGATTGGACGAGCGACAAGGGACGTCTCTTCGAGGAAGATAAGATTCGAAGAGAACGGCATTGCATATAGGAACGTCGGGCATTTCGTGTTGCTTGGACGGAGGTAGGGTTCGTTGTCGAGGTAGGAGTCTCGCCAGTCCATGAGAAGCATGGTGTCGAGGGCGAAGGGGTGGGAGTCGACCTCGGCGAGGATGCCGTGGGCGATTTGGTAGCCGCAGTTTCTTAATTTGTTATAGGTGATGAATGGGGAGGAGAAACCGCTGGCGTCGACTATGAGGCTGGCGGTTATGTGAGAGCCGTCGGAGCAACTTATCTTCGATCGGAACTCCTGAAAATTGCAACACAACGAACTATCGAATTTATCGACATATCCCTTTGACATGAGATGTAAAAAATAAAAATAAAATTCCCTTCTCGATCTGAAAAGAATACTCTTTTATTAAAAAGGACAAAGAGTAACTTTTTTGGACTGAGGAATTATTTTGTGTTAATTTTAGAAAACCCCGCTCAACTATGGGGGTTGTCTCAGCTCAACTTTTTTAACTCTAGGAAACCCCCATCAATTTTGAGGGTGTTGTAGATAAACCACCCTTAACTATAGGTGTCTCACAAAACACCCCCTTATCTTTACAAAATTTTCAAATAACCACCCTAATATCGTTAATTCAAAATGTGCAATGACTAAAATACGCTTGGTTAAAAGAGAAACCCATGTGAGTTTAAAAAACCAACCCAATTAAAATATTAGACTTCAATTCGATGGTTTTTTTTAGAAGAGAACAAATCTTTAAAAAAATTCTAGTTGTTCCAAACATCAAAAACATGAATTTACAAAATAAAAGAATAGCGTTTCAAAAAAGAAAGAAAGAATTGGGTTTCCGCGTGCACCTAGCAATGGTTATGGAGGGAGAAGAAGAAGAGGATGATAAAATGGGAGGTACTTTTAACAAAAAAGTTAAAAAGGAACACCATGGTAAAAATTTTAATGTCTTAAGTGTAGTATGGTCATTTTAAATAATGTGTTCCTTTAGATTTAATTATATTAGTTTAGGGGGTTAAGTGATAAAAAGTTGAGGGGGGCTAAGTCATAATTTGAAAGTTAAGGGGGGCTATATACAACGACCTCCATTTTGAGAGGGGTTTTGTAGAGTTAAAATAGTTGAGGGGGTTTTCTGAGACAACCCCATAGTTGAGCGGGGTTTTCTAAAATTAACCCAATTATTTTCCTCTTTTTTATTATGGGCTATAAACCCATAAGTTCAAAGTGGTTAGGTGAAAATAAGAAAAGTTAGGGGGGAGGATAACCCTAATTAGAAACCTAAAAGTAGTAAATAAGCGGGTAAATTACACTTAAATACCCAAAGATTTCCCGATATTACGCAAAAATACCCAAAGTTTAAAACCTAGACTTAAATACCCACTGTTGACCGATATTGCACTAAACTATCCAAAGTTTAGAACCCTACACTTAGGGGGTGTTTGGCTATTTGAAAGTGAATTGAAAGTGTGAAAGTCACTTTTTTTTACAAGTGAGAAAGTGTATCCACATCAGCATGTAAATGAAATACAGTGTTTGTTTACAAAGCCAAATTATTATTGAAAGTAGAAAAGTAAAGATGAAGTGGCAATATCATTTTATTTACTTATTATTATAAAATCATATTATATTTTAATGGTCTTTTGGAAGGTACAAATAGATGAATTGAATGTGAGTATTATTCATTAGATAAAATTACTCCTCTATTTGTTTAACAAAAATAAATTATTTGTAAAATTTTCTTTATTTTACCATCGATTACTTGTCTAATGGTTATAATGTTTTTACATTTTATATTTTTAGTGTATCAATTGTAGTAATTTGAGGACAAAGAAGCAAATAGTAAGAATTCAAGGGACTAATATAGAAAGGTCTAAAAAATAAAAGTCAACTTTGAAAGATCGGTACGCATTGTCTATAGAAGAAAAAAATCATCAGGTGCTATTTGTGTTTAAAAAAATTGAAGAGATTTAATTAAAATTTATTTTCTAATTGATTAAAGTGGTCCTCACTCCACTTTCATATGACATCGGCACTTTTCTAGGGGAAGTAGAATATGCATTAAATCCTACGTGGCAGAATTTTGTATTTCACTTTCATATGTACTTTCAATAAAACAAACACCGAAAGTGATAAAAGCGAGTCACTTTCTCACTTTCACTTTTTACTTTCATGTAAACAAACACCCCCCTTACATACCCTAAGTTTTCTAAAAGTTGCATTTCAATACCCAATGCGATGAAACGTTAGAATTTCTCCCCGAAAATTCTCATGCTAACACTCTGAATACTATTTTTAGAACATTTTAACCTTATCTTTTCATTAAATCTATTGTTAAACCACTCAAAATTCAATTTTTAGAACATATACATACCTCATGCGCCAAAGTCCACGCCTTGGCCTTATGAAACCTCACCCCATTCTCAACACACCCCTCCATCAACCTCCTCTTCAACCTCCCCCTCGCCACTCTCCCGTACGGACGGTCCAGATCCTTCCTCCTCCCATCATCAATCACCACACTCGTCAAAGGCCACGTGTGATCCAAACAATCCCCCAACCCCATCGCCTCAAACTCATCAACCCAACTCCCATAGTTATTGGGCCAGCCCATTAACGGGTCCGGGTCGATACAACACACTTTAAGCCCACGACCGCTGGCCTGCTCCGCTAGCCGGAGACCCGACGGCCCGCACCCGATAACGACGGCGTCATAACAGCTGGGTTTGAGCCTGGGCTCGTGGTACTGGATGTCGATGGAGAGGGTTTCGGGTTTGGATTCGGGTTTGAGATCCAAGAAGCTGTAGGATGATTTGATTTGGGTCTGGGTTTTCTTGGGTTTGGGTGGGGATTTGGGGAAGAGGAATGAAGAGTTTTGAAGAGTTGACATTTTTTTTTTTTGGTTGGTTTTGTGTTACTGTGTGTATTGGTTTTTAATGGAGGAGGGAGGTGGTAGTAGAGACAAAACGGGTATCTAAAATTTACAGGTGGATGTTTGGTTTGGTATTGGAAATTTGGAATGGTATTGTTGGTCGGCATTGGTGAGTGGGGTCACAAATTATTTTTTGAATAAAAAAAAATGGGATCAACCGGCACAAAGGAGAGCCGGTCATAACTTTTTTTTTTTTTTTCTAAAACAACTTGGAATCACGAGAAAGTATTCCACAAGCCGTCCCTATATGTGAACCGTTGGATCCTCTTGAGATCTGGAAGGAAATTTCCAGATCCCAAGAGGATCCAACGGATCACAGGGGAGGGGTGCAATGCACCCGTCTCCTTGGAATACTTTTCCTGGAATCACACGAAAGGCACCGTCCGAATCACCCACAGTAGGTTATAAGCTAATCATATTATTAGCCATTGGTTTTGTGTATAAGTAGTTTTTTTTAACTTGATTTAGGCTTCATTTGGCAACTCCTCAAAATGAGATTAGGTTTGGCCCCAGTTCTGTCTTAGGGAGAAAAGTATTTGGCAAAAGTTGGACTAAGATTGGCCCAACTTTTCCTAGGCCAAAAATAGCTTCTAAACTAGTCTTTTTTAAACCAACCTCTTGGTTTACAAAAGAATTAGTTTAAAATATAAATTGGGCCAGGTTTGATCCTAGCCAGTTTAATATTACATTTTTGTTATATCAAGTATGTTGCAATATATGATTTTGATTAGTTGCATATTGCTTTAGCTAAAATTATACTAGGTATTATTGAAACTATATTACAAGTGTAATAAGATACCGTGAAAGCATTTTTTTCATAGCTGAGATCTTACAGAAAATATCAATGACGACACAATTAAATATCGATAAATAATCAGAAGAAATCGAGTCTATGTAAAAATCTTTTTTGCGTATTGGTTTTCAACTCATTGCAATCAGTGAGAGAAGAATAGAGAATAAGAAAGTAGATTGTGGACATATAAATAAATAATTAATGCAGTTAAGTTAAACAGTTAGCAATATAGGAAATTGCCAATTGTAACCTATAATTTTTATTTTAAAATAATATGAATTTCAGGAAATAAGTAGAGCTTGGATGCATGATGAGTAATTCCATAAGAAATTTTAAATTGCTAAAAGTTTCATTTTAAAGAAATAATAATCTAAACAAAAGATATTTTCAGACCTACGATTTTTTTTCAAAATAGTATGGATTTCAAGAAATAATTAGAGCTTGAAGGCATGATGAGTTATTCCATAAGAAATTTTAAGTTGCTAAAAATTTCATTTAAAAAAATAGTATTCTAAACAAAAGATAGTTTTAGATCTACGATTTTTGTTTTAAATAAAATTGGATTTCAAGAAATAAGTAGAACTTTGATAGTGCACATCCTCTCAGAGCCGTTAGATGTGGACTCATGGGCCCTTGGATGGTT
Organism: Asparagus setaceus; assembly: GCA_012295165.1. Lineage (NCBI taxonomy): Eukaryota > Viridiplantae > Streptophyta > Magnoliopsida > Asparagales > Asparagaceae > Asparagus > Asparagus setaceus. The sequence goes on from CM022707.1 coordinate 28,267,571, forward strand.
CTAATAGAAAGTTTACTCGAGCTTTGAAGGCACGATGAGTTATTCCTTAAGGAATTTTAAATTTAAGTTGCTTAGAATTTCATTTTAAAGAAAATAATAATATTGTAAACAAAAGATTTTTTTACAAAATTTTGACAGCTGTGGGATTTGAACCCACGCCCTTTCGGACCAGAGCCTAAATCTGGCGCCTTAGACCACTCGGCCAAACTGTCGATATTACGCCTTAACAAACATTGGACTTAAATTGGACAAAGAGCAGTCCATTGTATCCGCTATAGGGCTTTTCAGACATTACGTCAGGGCAAGGGAGCCCATTGAGAGTTAGGGTTTTACTATTTCTGCGCTTGGACTTCAAAGCCCTAGCTCAATTTTCTCAACTCCCCTCTCCCTCTCCTTGATCCCATTCAAACCATGGTAAGCGATCCAAAACCATGTCTGAATTTATCAATTTATCATTTCTCGATCAATTATTCGTACCATTTTATCATCAATTAGCTCGATCTTTGTTTATTTTGGATTTTTGGTGTTAACAGTCGAAGAGGAAGACAAGAGAGCCTAAAGAGGAGAACGTGACGCTTGGGCCGGCAGTTAGAGAAGGAGAACATGTTTTTGGGGTTGCCCACATCTTTGCATCCTTCAATGATACCTTCATTGTGAGCTTTTGTGATCTCATATATTATGAATGTTGGCATTTCTTTGGTTTTTTTTAGTTTAATAATGATTGGGTCTTGATTTTGTTGCAGCATGTTACTGATTTATCTGGGAGAGAAACTCTCGTTCGCATCACTGGTATGATATTCCTCTGGCCCTGCTCTGGATTCTCTTCCTTGAATCGGTCTAATAGTTTTAAGTTAGATTGCAGATAAACCCCCTTATCTATGCATTCAGTAGCTCTTTGATCCATGGGGGAGTGGGGTTATCTGTAATTTATGCTTCTTAAAATGCCAATCAAGATAAGTGTTACTTAAGGCATCGGCGAGTGGGGTTAGCTGCAATTTAACCTTTTATTTGTACGAAACCAAACTGCTTGTTGTACCCTTTCTAGGAATTAAACTAGAACTTATGTATCGAAGAGTGGTGTTATCTGCAATTTTCCTTGTAATTTATTTAGGCAGAGATTTGAATGTAAATGAACATTTCTTGTGTTAAAGAAGTAGGAATATAGTAAGAAGACCGTGTCTATCTGTATTCATGGGAGATGTATGGATGTTTTCTACTTTATTTATAAAAATGTTAGACCTGAAGTATATTGTAAAAATCAATACAACCGGCTTAAGGTGAACAAATGAACAAGAGTACAAAGGTTGGGAATTTGTACCGTAATTTGTCAACATTGTTTTAAAAAGTCTCCGCCTAGTCCGCCTAGCTATACGTAACATTGTTTGTCAAGGAGTAGATAACAATTGTGATCGTAATTAACCAAGACAAAATATTTGATTTTAACTTGGAGGTTTTCCTTTTAACAATTAACAAAGAATAACTGAAGACATGTTAACTATTTCCTTTTTTTTGGGTTCTTGTTTCATAATTTTTGCATAATTAAAAAAAACATATTGTTTACTTTGGATCTTTTAGGAATTTCAGCGTGGCCCTTAAGATCGCCTTCCTTGTAGCATATGGAAGCGTTTTGAGTCATTGCCACGCAATATTGATTTTCAGAGTCTGAAGAGTCATTCTTTGGGATTCTGTCCATTTTCCATTTTTTGGAGGCACTTCTTAATATCGGCATTTGATATTTGTCTTGTGAATTACTATCAATAGACAGATTTACCTGTCTGTTGAATGTAAAGTCTTGACTCATCTCTTGCTGATTTATAAGAAGCTTTCTCTAATGGAGGTGGAAAATGTTTCTATTTTTGTCTTTTCCAGTTGTATCTCATGGTATGCCAACATTTATTTTCATTTTCCTATTAGTGAAGATACATAATAATGCATTTGATTAAGTAGTTGTCTGATTGGTATGCATAGTTTGGGAACTATACAGCACTATTTGATTTCTGATGTTTGAGTTGTGGCTTTACAAGCCGAATACTTGAAACTATAATTTTCAGTAGTTATTTTAGCTGATGCAGGCTAATCCTAAAAAAAAAGGACATTCTTTATGCAAGTAAGATGCAGCTTTGTGGTCTTCTTATTAAAACGCATCGTTTGAAGTCAAACAAATCATCTTATCTTTGCTTATGGATGAGAAAGATGGAGTTCCAATTGGAAATATGGTTAGGTTCTAGGAAGATGTCTTTTTCCTGAGAAAACTTCCTTTAAAATTCGTCCAATATGCAGATGGTTAATGTGGATAGGTTTTGTAAGGAATTTCTGAATAAATACTTTCGAATTCGGACTAATCTCAGCCCTTTGCCACTTTACTTCTGACTGAACAATTTATATTGGGATATGTAAGCAGTTTTACTTCACAACCATTAGAGAGATATATGTAATAAGTAACTCCTGCTTGGTCACTAATACATAATATTCTTTTTTAGTGTGTATTACACTAACTTCCACTAAAAAAAAGTAGAAATTTGTTATTTTCGAAATTGGATACTTACGAAATTTTGTATATGAAGAGCTGTGAACAATCTTTATTTGTTTTATGTTATTATTCTTCGTTTCCTTTGCCATTTATGTATTCTTTGTGCAAGATTTTTGGTAAATTTCTAACTATGGTTACAGGAGGCATGAAGGTCAAAGCTGATAGGGATGAATCATCTCCTTATGCAGCCATGCTTGCGGCACAAGATGTTGCACAAAGATGCAAGGTAAGCTAACCTTCAACTGTAATGCTTTGCCTTATGCATAACTTGTTGTAACTTTATAGCTCTTTGTGTGTGTGTGTGTGTGTGTGTGTGTGTGTGTAGGAACTTGGGATCACTGCTCTGCACATTAAGCTTAGGGCTACTGGTGGAAATAAGACGAAGACACCCGGTCCTGGTGCTCAATCGGCCCTTAGAGCTCTTGCTCGCTCTGGAATGAAAGTTGGCCGCATTGGTAAGGCTTGTTTCTTTCCTTCCCTTGAGCCGTTTATTGCTTATATTTTCTAAAGTGCTTGCCTTTTGAAATCGAGTTTTATTGCTCTCATGTGCTCTTTATAGAGCTACATTTCGGGTAAACTTGACATTGAGCTCCATGATGGCTGAAAACAAACATTTATATGATATCTGAGAATAGAATGCTTGATATGTCGCCACTTTTATCAGTTTTTCTTTAGGTTTAATTAAAGCTCTGAACTATGGGAATGCAGCCAAATATACCCGTAAATTATTTATTTTTGCACTTACATCCCTCAAACCTTAGATGTCTTTACTTTTGTGCCCTCATTTTAGAGGGAAAATAAGTCTTTTTGTTCCAGTTAAATAGAGAATAAAAAGTGTAAGTGCTAATAAAAGTGCCCAGGATGTGTAAAAGGATATACTCATAGTAAATGGGTTGAGGTGTATGTCCAAAAACTTGTACTTTATGCTCCTTTACAGCTTAAATCTAAGTTACGAGGCACTCCATCAAGATAAATGCTTGATGCCTTGTGTAATTGCCGTAGACACAAAATATGTAATCCTGTTGCAAATCATATTGTAAATAAAAAGCATGTCTTGTACACTTGACTCATTACTTCTCTTGCTTCTGCAGAGGATGTGACTCCCATCCCAACGGATAGTACCCGAAGAAAGGGTGGTAGAAGAGGGAGGCGTCTTTAACTTCTTCTGTTGCCAATCCTTTCTAGAAAGCGCAGCAAGGCTCATGCCATTTTTATAGTTTCCAACAGTTTTTGCTCTCGTCGATGTTTCGGGTTAATGACATGACTTTGGCTCTGAAAAATGTGAGGAGTTGTTCATCTGCATTTGCGGTTTTGAGTTAGGCACATGAGCGGATTCCTATTGGGATTTCTCTTTTTATTATTATTATAAACAAATGTTGTTTTTTGGAGTTTATGTGAAGTGCCATCGTGGTTTACTGATTTAAATTCAATATTACTATCAGATCTCTTGATATCTAAATCCGAGTTCAAAATATTTGAAGTAGTTCCGATATAAGCCAGAGTACTCAGTTCCCACTGTAGCCATTTCAGTTTGTTATTATCTATTAAAAGAGGTGTCTCTAATGGAGTTCTCCAGGATGTGCGATGATTTCACGGCGGTTTTGTTGCATAAAGAAGACTGGGGCTGTCATAAAATTAAGACCAAAAAACTATTGGAGTTTTGATGCGCGTTGAGGTTTATAAGCAGTTTGAGGGTCATTTTTGAGCGTGGACTATTTTACTCTTCGGTATCTTTCTTAAGCCTCTTTAGGTGTTGGTATGGTAGTGATTTGGATATAAATTGTCTTGATGTCAACTTAAACTGCCTTGTGTTTACGTTGGAAAGTTAATTTGAGAATTGAGTGGAGGTTAATGGGAGATTAGGGGTCCGTAATATCCTCTGTTGATCGATCAGGCTGGGAAAGGCAGAAACAAACGTTAGGCCTTGGAGGAGATTTCCTTCGGGGTGCTCTCCGATGATCAAGTCAGTGACTAATAGAATCAGTAAGAACGAATGTAAATTTAGTTTAGGGTTCAAAGAGTTCAGATCCGATAATGGTGAGAGCGGCTTTTGTTTATAAGAGAGATTTGGGGCAAATTGGTAATCTGACTCGACTGGTGGAAGTTACAATTGACGTCTACTTTAGGCATGTTAGCAACTAGTAGGGCGAATTCGCAAGAGTCGTCCATATCACATTTAATGCGACAGCAACAGGCGATGGTCTGACCAGACATTTAATGCGATGACGACTGGGTGGCGGAGTATGAGCGATATCCGAGAAGTCATCATCACGCCTGACTATGCATTAAATGCGGGTGTTGCTGATGAGGCAATCGAACATTCATTCCCTTACCTCGTGACGAATGCTCTCCAGCAGAGTTCGATCTGAAGATGCCTTTCGACTCGGGGTTGGACTGTTGAAGAGGTCGGTTAGTTTGGTCAGGCTATAACTACGCTCGGGTTGGGTTTCTGCACATATAACCTGACCTATCTGACTGGCACATAGCCGGTTCTCGAGAGTTTATTATGCTTGTGACTTTCAGGGTACAACGCCTTGCATTGCATCAAAAACCCGAAGTGACATTGTCAATTATATGCAAAGTAACAATAACCTATAGAGAAGGGTATTTCTAGCATTTGCATTGACATCCAAAAACGAAGGTGAAAACAAATTCCATTATTTATTTATTATAGTAAAAGAAGGATCATAGTGTTTTTATTCTTGCTCAATGGTCATAAAACCGAAAACCAAACCAGCACACAACTCAAATTCAAAGGCTATCAATTTCAACTTCATATCCCGTTCATTGAAGGCTTCATCATCTCCCATGCCTTGAGCTCTGAAATCTTCACATCTTCTGCTCCATTATTGAACACGAAGAGATGAGCATCAGCATCAACCGCAATGCTCGGATAAACTCTAGATGTGATGCATGTTCGACCCTCAGCTCCAAAGCTCTCCACAGCAGAGCGATCGATCTGTATAATATATTATCTTAACTAAATTAATGTTCGAAAAAAAAAATCTATATGATTTTTATGATTGATGGATGAAATTGCAGTACCAGACTCCTTAGAGAGAGCATCCCATTTTTCTTGATGTCGACGTCAACCCAGCCTCCAAAGGTTGGTTTGTATAGTCCAGGCCTGACTGTGGACCTGTTTGCCATTCAGAAAAACAAGTATATCATGATAAAATAAATAAACATCTCAATAAGATTTTGAAGTTCTAATGCATCTGCCATATTGATATGATTCAATAAAATAGATTCATTTGCTCCTATGTTACGAAGTAATGTTTTGAGGGTTAGTTTGTACAACCTTGAACTGCAGACGATATTATCTCTTCATATTTGGTTTATATATCATGTGACAGATGACAATCACGTGATGATAAATTATTTTTTACGTTCTATTTAACGGAAAGGATACTAAATCGAATTGTAAGTTGAGAGTAAAAGAGCATATGCTTAATTAACAATTTCTTAAAACATGTGTAGTTTGTGTTTAAATCTGAAGTTTCTCATAATCTCTGTCTCTTTACCAAGTGAGCTGTGGTCTATCACATTGACATAACTATCTAACTATCTACATCAAAATTGAAGTTATAGATTCAGGAAGGAGAAGAGATTGAGACCTCGATGGATCATGGCACATAAGGCCAATATAACCCTTGGGAGAATTGTAGAGTCTGAAGAAAACAGCAGTCTGTTCCTCTCTGTCAGCTGAGGCTAAGGTCAGGAGCCCAAAGGGCCCAACCCCACCCTTGACATCTGCACCTTTTTGTTCACAAAGCTTTTGTGGGTCAGTCCACATTGAATCAAATGGCTCAATCTTGTCAAGGGTTGACAATTGAAATGTCACCTCCACATCAGCCTGCATGTTGCAAAAATATTAGAGAAGGGTTAATTGCTAAGTCAATTTTGTACTATATGATTTCAACCTTTTACTGACACTTAGACCTCCCGATATCCAACATGGAGTTATCTTTTCATTATCTGATACTTCACTGTGTTGTAGAGAGCCCCCCTATAATATTGTGGTTGATTTGTACTTAAATAAGAGGCAACCCTATGCACGAAGCTCACACTATGTGCAGGTACATGACGAGGTCAGACCACTTCGAGTTTATCGTATGCAGTCTTATTTTGCATTTTTAGCCAGGAGGGTATATCTGTAGTTAATCCTATAAAAAGGAAAAGTTTGAAATCCTTGCCTGTGACGTCATTATTCCAGAGACTTCAACAACTTCTCCGCTCTTAACATTCTTGTTCATAACTGAAACTTGCTTCCCTCTAAGAGTCTCAATCTCCTCAACTGGCCACAGAATGAGTTGCCTCCCATTTGTATCGAGCCAAACTGCTCTAGGAATTGTCTACAAAAAAAATTAACAAATAAAATCAGTAAAGTAAAAATAAAAATTGTTACGTAACAAGTTGAAATTGAACCGAGTCAATATATAACGACTAACCTCAATCCCAGCCCAACCTTTGCCCACATCATCTAAGCTACTATCCGACTCATTCGACCAACCCCACAAAATCCTCCTCTTTTTCCCTTCATCATAAAACGTCTTCGAAGCGTAGAAATTGCCGTAGTCATACCTTAAACCCGACCCGTCATCCGCGGATGTACCATCCGGTATATACCTATCAATATCCCGTAAATACGTTCCCAGCGTATAATACTCGTATCGGGTCACATCCAAACTATTTTTAAGCACATACTTCAACCCGTTACCGTATTCTGACGTCTCTACGCCTAATTTACCCTCCGTCGATACCGGGTAGAAATCCGGACACTCCCACATGCCCGTTCCGTTAGCGGAGTGTAATGGGTGCTTCGCCTTGATCCAATGTATGAAATCCTTGCTACGGTACATAATAGCCAAACCTCGCTGCTTTCTTTTGCTACCGACTACTAGCCTCCAATGCCCATCTGAGCCGTACCAGGCCGTTGTTGGGTCGCGGAAGGCACTAGCGTTGACCCCGCTATCCGGATCCATTATCGGGTTGTAATCGGGTTTGACCCATTCACGAAGATACGGATCAGATAAGTTCTTAGGAAATGCGATGTTTTGAACTTGGCGGTTTTTCGGGTCGACACCCGTGTAGAGGATAACAGGTTTGTTACCCGGTAGGATGGTAGCGGATCCAGACCAGCACCCGTTAACGTCGAAGGGCTTAGACGGGTACAAAGCAGGTTCGACCGCTATCCAATTGATTAAGTCCGTTGAGACGGAGTGGCCCCACACAATGTTGCCCCATACGGCTCCGTATGGATTGTATTGGTAGAAGAAGTGGTATATGCCGTTGTAGTACATTGGTCCTAATTTTAATTAGCAAATAAAATATAGTTCAGAATAATTAATAATCTATCAATTATAGTACTAAATAAGATGAATTAGAGTTAGAAATGATACCATTTGGATCTGATCGTTGTATTCAATGCAAAGGATACGGCCAAAATTGATCATGGCACAAAAGAAATAAGATACACGTTAGCACTGAGCTTTAGTTAGTGAACTATATAAATCAATAAAGGTGCGGAAATTAAAGTATTAATAGACGTAACTAATTAAGTTGAAAGGAAAGGTATTATCTTGCTTTTTATCTAAAGTTGTTTCAAATAAAATCCTTATTAATAAAACTCTGGAGACTTATATATACCTGACGAAATTCTGAGAATAAATTGACATCGATTTTTTTGTCCAAAAGAATAAAAAAGTGTGTGATAATGGTTTTTCAGTGGATCATGGGACCCGCAGCCACCCAAAAATTGAGTGCGTATATATAGGATAATTAACGTCGTTTTCTTTTTCTTTTCACGGTATACTTTTTATTTTGGAGTAAACATGATATAACCCCTAGGTTCTAATCTTGCAGACCTAGCAGTTTGCATAACTGCATTACAATAAAAGACTATATCATTGGGCGCCAAAAAGCAAAAAAAAAAAGAAAAAAGAAAAAAGAACTATATCATTAAGATTCAAATCTGTTTAAGGAAAATGCGAGAGATGAACTATGTATAGTGACACTTTCTTGATGTAGCAAATGTTTTAAAACTATGTAAATATTAAATGAAAATATACACTAATCATGTACTAATTTTTAAGGAAGGAGAAGGAAAAGAAAAAAAGAAAGAAAGAACATAATGTGTATATCAATCTCGAGTTGATAAGCTGAAAATTATGTGCAAATTTTGGAATAGCTTCATGTATACCATAATTGAAGAAGAATAGGAGTTAGTGTTATAATTGAAGAAGAATAGGAGCTAGTGTTATAATTGAACATCAGTAGTATAGGCTTATTTTTCAGATAAAATTATTACTCCTGAAATTTCTTCTTTTCTTTCGATAAATATGACAAAAAATTTCGAAACCTATATATATATATATATATATATATATATATATATATATATATATATATATATATATATATATATATATAAGTAATGCTCCTATAAACTTAAGTTGATAGGGAGGAGTGTCCACCAACTTTTATATCCATTGATCTTGCCTTGAGTTCAGTGAAATCAAGATGCACACAAATCTCAAAGTGGGCTTTATATCTTTCACGGATCCCAAGACAACATCAATGGATAGAAAAGTTGGTGAATGACTATTCCTATCAACTTAAGTTTATATATATATATATATATATATATATATATATATATATATATATATATATATATATATATATATATATATATATATATATATATATATATATATATATATATATATATATATATATATATATATATATATATATATATATATATATATATATATATAGTTGAGCTATTATTCACATAAGTGGATAGAAACTTTTGTCCATCCAATTTTATAGCCGTTGGATGGACTTAATGATCTGATTAGGTGAGGTGGCAATCATCTAGTGTCAAAGAGATAATATGGTAAAAAGACTCATAAAGAAAATAGAAAGAGATCTCATCTGTCTTCTTTCTCAATCTGTCGCTGTAGAGAAAAAAAATCCCAAGCAACCTCGTCCATCTGAGCATCTTCTTTCTCTATCTGTCGCTGTAGAAAAAAAAAAAATCCCAAGCATGCAACCTCGTCCATCCGAATATTATCTATGTTCTCAAGGGAGATGTAGACGAGGGGCAACATCCAAAAGTTTTCTAGCGAGGAAATAATGAAGGTCCCACCTTCAAGTTGACCATGCTTTTGCAGCTTCTCTTGGACATTCAACTATGATTCCTTTTATTTTCCTATTATATCAAGTTTATTGTTCATAACTCATTTGAGGATCACATTGGTTAACCAAGAAAATTATTTTGAGTTTGATTACTCTTCATCTTTCCGACTTCTCCAGCTAATTGAATTGTAATAATTGAGTCATGTGTAATTCTTGAGGCATAAGACATGTATTTAATTTATTATTTTTCGTTAAAGTTCATAAATGAAGAAAATATACTGAATTTTTGTTCCTGCCACCATCAGATATCAATCAAAGCTTATCATTTGGCCGCAATTAAGCTTGCGTTTTGGGCATTATTTGTAAGGTGGACTGAGTCGATTAAAAGAATTTACTATAAATCGTTCTTTTTTTTTTCTTCTGTAGAGAATTTTTAGGAGTAAAATATATGGTGAATTCTCAAGGACTATTGACGATCTTTGGTGTTGCTGGACGCGCCGACGTTAGCGATACGATCCCTGGAAAGTGCTAGTATCTCACGGCGAGGTGGGTGGGGTGCTCGCGGCTGGCGTACGTTGGCGATAACTATTTTTTTCCTTTTATTTTCCTACAGCGGTTAGTAGTGAAACGAAGAAGACGACTAGATCCATGAGCTATTTAATTTCTCTCTCTTTTCATTTTTACTATAATACCCTTTATTCAATTACTCAAGGCCAGCTAATTCCATCATATTTTGTTTTATCACTCTGATCCGACGGTCATAAAATTAGATGGACAAAGGCTTTTATCCACCTAAGTGGATAATAGCTTAACTATATATATATATATATATATAACATAAGGATAATTTGTGCAAAGTAAACGAAAGTTGGCAGCGCACGGTAGCCAACGCCGCTGCGCAGGAATTACGTGAATCGAAGAGAGGATAAACCGTCACCACGATCCCCGCGGTCAACGGAAGCATTTGACCATGCGTGGATCGATCGGCCACGTTAGCAAAAATCATACGGCTTTTACTACCGTGCGCCCCCACAATGAGAGCCAGTGAGGCCATGTCATATGACAACTAATGCCCCATCATCGTTATTATAAATCAACTTCAATGCATAAACAACTTGTATGCAAACTCCTAAACATAAATATCTTTCCTCCTCATAAGATGGAGATAATAATATATAGAATATGGACATAATGAATAGTTCGCCTCTTAAATCAGAATCATTTGTTATTTAGTGAGTATTTATTAATTTATAATTCATCCGCCATAATAACATGAAAGTGAGTGTGTTAATATGCTAGTTATATATTATATTCATAATAAATCATAAGTATCATATAAATAAATGAATGACTGTGATTTAAAAATATCCAAACTCAAATGATGTATGACTACATATTTTATTAGAACAATAGCATACGAACATAATATAACATAAATCTGTTATTTCAACTATCCCTTTAATGGCTTAGAACACATGCCAGTTGTCGTGATAAGAATTTATTCATGATCGATCTATATCTTCATTCTCAAAAGTGAAAATATTCCCTTGAAAATGGTTAGTGACAATAAGAGAGAGGAGTTTTGTATAAGTTACCATTGATCCAATTCCTTGGAGGTTGAAAGTGGAAGACGGTCTTATACTGGTTATCAACGACCGCGGCCGGAACCGACATGAGTTCCTCGTACACAGCATGAAATCCCTCCACCACTCCATTCCTCAAACAACACAAGACCACCACCACCACCAACCAAGCAACCCTATTCATGGTCTCCATGGAAGAAAGAAGAAGAAGAGAGGGAGGAGTATTTATTATGTGATGAAGAGAGAGGAGGCTTTGGGGGGTTTATATAGAGTTTGAAAGAGTAGTGGGTAAGAGAAAGTGTGTTTGTATAGGGTAGGGTATAGGTGATATGTGTTACAAAGGAACTCAGTGTTGGTTGTTTTGTATGTGATTTGCGGCGCGCTAAATAAATTATTTCAATTTATTTTTAAAGTTAATTTCTCTCATTTTAGAAAATTAGATATTGTTGGGTATTAGTCTCATATATATTGAAAGGATTAGAAACAGTGACAAATTCAAATAGAAAGTTAGGATAAAAAGCTAATCATTTTTTGATTAATTTGATTCTCGAGATTACTATCCGCGGATGGTGGTATCCAAGTTTAGATCATGCACTATGAAATTTTATACTGTACGAGGGCGACTGAAGTTAGCTAGGTTAGATCATCAAAATATCTATTTAGCCTGTCAACCGTGGAGGATCTTAGGTGTTGATAGTCATGTTTTGGTATATGGCTATCAGTTTAGACCAAATCAAATACCATATATGATCCATAAATTATAAAAGATATTATGGATTTTCGTTTTCTTGTGATGATCCATGATTCAGATTTAACATAAAAATAACTAGTGATGTTTGAGATTAATGTCCATAAGTATGACTAATTAACACACACCAATTTTTGGGCCCCATTACTCCCTAACACTTATTATAGGTCGCATTTCTTGCTTTTCTTTTTTTTTTTTTTCCCTCTCTCTCCTTTTTTGGTCACACATGGCTTGGGGATAGAACAACAGATAAATGCAAGTCATAGTAGTCAATATCTCAAACAAATGAATCTGACCAAAAATAGTAAACGCTTGAATTAGAGCTACGTCTCATGGGTTTGAAGTGCCACATGGAATGATGCTGAGCTAATGGGTCGGGTTCCTATGTGGCGTTTGATCCGTAGGAGAGTATTTGAACATCTTGGAATTAAAGGGTGCGAATATTCTCAGTTTTGGATTTGAATTTGAGAAATTTGACTTTCTTATTAATAGGGTAAATTTTGAGTGAAACGTTGTCGTCATCTATTTTGATTACCACGTATACATTTCAAAGTTTTCAGGATTAGGTGCTGATTATGATGCAAGGATGATCTCCAGGACTAGGTGCTGATTATGATGCTAGGCTGACTTCACCTTTAAAAGCCTGTTAAATTTTTTTTTTCCTTTTTAGGCTTTTGCTAATTATTTTCCTAATTGAGGATAATGGATAAAGATGTGAGAGGTGAGAGATGCAAAGAGGAGGGACTGAAGATAGAGTGAGTGAGAAATATAGAGTCCCGCTCACTCTTTCCTTTCTCTCTTTTTTTTTCTTAATCATTGCTTTTAGGATAATGGTTAGCAAAACCTTTTTTTCCTGACATAATAAAAGCATGTTACCTTAGTATACATATAATTATCTCAGAGAGTGAGGGAAGTTAATGTGTCTTGTTTATTCTAATAATAAAGTTGAAACATATATTATTTGATTTGAACAATCTGTATTATTTCTTAACTTATTGTAGATGAAAAAAGATGGTCTCTATTCAAAATCCTAAATCTCACCTTATTTTCGGAGTTTTTATGTAGTGAAAGTGTCTTTCAAATGATATAAATTAGAGCAACTCAGAATTATATCCTATGCATCTTTAAAAGTTTTTTTTTTTGGAATGTATTTCTTTTCAATATGGAATTTGTATCCCATCTATGGGATGCAAATCATGCAATGTGATGATTGTGATACCACAAACATACATGTGTGGTAAACATTATAATAAAGACTCTGGCTGTTTATTTATTTGATTTCAAGCAGGGAGGCATAGACCATTAATTTTTGCTACACCTCCTTTGATTTTAATCCAAAATTTATCTAGTGAAATGCTGTTAAAAGGCACTCAAGTTAATTATAATCACTGGCATTCTTATTAATATCACCAATTTGGTAATGGAATTCATCATAATCTGCTTTTGCTTAATTTTGCATCTAGTGAATATTTTTTTTAGCATTGCTCATTTGATTCTCTCCACATGAACACCTTTCCTTAAATAGCTTTTCAGAGGATAATTAAGATTATTCGTTCTTGCAGTTTAAGGATATCATTGCTGGACTTGGCTTATTATTCGTTCTTGCAGTTTAAGGATATCATTGCTGGACATGTAAGCCAAGATTCTTCCATAAATATATTTTTCTTCAACCAAACACTTTGCATGGGTTGGCATAAATCTTTCATAAAAGAACCGATAAGATGGCAAAGAAAAGAAAGCAAAGTCTCAATTGAAGAGATATTACAAGAAATTATCCTATCTTAATTTAGCCTTTACCTAATGATTCATTTTGCAGGCCAGACTGAAGCCCACTTAATTGGATTAAACTCATTCAATAGCTAATCTTGTTGCTTAGTGTCCATACTCAACTCCACTTCAACAATTTTTTTTCCTAAAAAATTAATATCTATAATATAGCATCCTAAGGATTAGACACATTGCACGATTCCACTCTAAAGCTTCATCCCAATTTTAGGTCCCCACCTAAATTTGCTACATAAAATTCTAAGAATTATTTGAGAGAAAGTAAGAGAAAGAGAGAGAGAGAAGCGGAAAGCAGTGATCAGTCAATAACTCTACATGGGTTGTCGTCCCTCTATATATCTCACAAATTATATTACGCAATTGCATATATATACCCTTTTTACAATATAGTCCCTCTCATATACACTATTACTCCCCTCAATCTGATAGGGATGTTGAACTGACAGACTGGACTTCAAGAACAGAAACTGCTGAGTCAACAATCCTTTTGTAAAATATCCGCTAGTTGAAGCTGAGTAGGAACACAGTAAACAACTAGATCACCATGAGCAACTCTTTCTCAAACAAAATGATATTCAACCTTCATGTGTTTGCGTCGATCATGAAGCACATGATTAGCGATGATATAGGTAGCACTGACATTACCACATAGAAGCTTTATTGGTTGTCGAAGAACAATTCCAAACTCAGCTAACAAATAGTGAATCCACATAGTTTCAGCAATAGTTTATGCTAATGCTGTATATTCGGCTTCTGTAGAGGACTTGAAAACAGTTGGTTGGTTCTTAGATCTCCAGGAAATGAGATTTATGCCAAAAAAGATCGTATAGCCTGATGTAAATATGGAACTATCAAGACAACTAGCCCAATCAGCATCGGAATATGCAACAACAAGAGAAGGACCCTTTGATTTTCAAAGAAATAACCCATGATCATGGGTGCCTTGTAAGTACTTGTATATCCTCTTGACAACATTTAAGTGAGTCATGTGAGGGGCATATGTATAAACTGAGAAACAACATGAAAAGCAAAAGCAATATCGAGCCTTATCATTATAAGATATTATAAGACACCTACCATACTCCTATTGATCATCATATTTTATTATATTTTTACACCCTTATTATCTATTTTATTTAAATCAACACACCACTAATAACGTGTTATTCTCTTAATCTACAGGAATTGAAGAATTAATGAATAAGAGCTCAAAAAGAACTCAAATTTTCTCATTTTTTAACATTTTATTGAAGCCCGGGATCAAGCCAAGCAGCCTATAGAAGCCGAAGAAATAAGGATCCAATATGAAAAAAATCAAGTCAAAATCATATTCAGGATGATAAGCTGCAAATAAATGATGATATCTCCCAATCCGGAAAGAGGAATCTAACAAAAAATATATGAAAATTGCCTATCTCGACGAGACAAAGCCATCTGGCATGTCAGATTATCGATGTTAGTATCGATACTAGTATCGATACTTAGTAAGCAGTTACGAACCAAAGGCTGAAATTGTGTAACTTCGGGATTAAGTTTAATGTAAGGGCTAATATTGATTGTAATACTCTATAAATAGGGGTAGAGAATGAGGGTTTGAGTATAAAATTTTTGTTAAAATACTATTTGGAGAGGGGATTACTCTTAATTGAGAAGAACTTCCAAAATTGTAACTTTATTGCAATTGATAAAAAAATTTGTCTCTTCAAAATTTTCTTTTTCTTCTCTTTATTTGTTGATGAAGATGAAGATGAAGATGAAGATGAAGATAGAAGATTTGCCTTCAAGTGGTTAGAACCCTCTTGCAATGTAAGTTTTCCTTTTTCTTTTATTTTCTTGTTTTAGATATTCATGTTGTAGTATTTTTCTTTTCTTTTCTTTTAGTAGATTAGATTTATTTTGATACATTGTAGAGTAGATTTACTTTCATGTTCTTTTATTATTTTTTGTATTTTTATTTTGTAGTATAGATTTATTTTCTTGCATATTTTAGATTTACTTTTATGTTCTTTTACTTTTGTAATTTAGATTTATTTTTTGTTCATAGTTTAGATCTTTATTTCTTTGTTCTTATTTTTATTTTTGTAATTAGTTTTATTTTTCTTATATTCTTATCCTCTTTCTTTCATGCTCTCTAGTTTATATTTTATTTTATTTTTAATTTCAATAATATGGAACTAAAATCTTGTAGAAATTCTAGAGTTGTATGAAACTAGTTTGATTTTTTTATAATTTATGGATTGCTCTCTTGTGCTTAAAATGATCATGTTAGGATAATCAACAAGAGAACTAATTGGTAGAAGAAAAATTTGATAATCTATGCTTATCTTGAGTGATTTAATAGGTTATACTTATGAATTCTAGAATTAATATCTAGTTGTTGTTCTTTTCATGAATGTTATTTTTACTTGGATGATAATTTGATAGGTTATACTTTCCTTAAGTGGTTTGATAGTCTATGCTTAATAAATCTGAAGAAAAATGTGATAAAAAGAATAGTTCATAAATTCTAAGTGAAATTGACTAGTGGATTTAATCTTAGATTCCTCATATCTCTAATTGATTTCCTCCATCTTTTACTTTTGTAATTTTCCTCTTTATTCTTAATTTCCTTTATTTGTTTCTTTCGTAATTTCCTTTATTTGTTTCTTTTTTCCTCTAATTTCTTCTCCCCTCTTAATCTAGTTTTTTATTTGCATATAATTACACTCACTCTCTTTATCTCTCCATAATTATCACTCTTAATTGTCCACACAACACACAACTTAGAAAATCAATTTTGATTATCTCCTACAACACCTTCCTCGAGAATTCGACATCTTTTATACTATAACTTAATAGTTGTGCACTTACAACTAGGTTTTATTTATTTACTATCACCTATATTCAGTTGAATTGCCGAACAATTCACCATCAATAAGAGATAATGTGGTCTTAGCCAGAATTGGAGTGTGAATAGGTTTTACAAGTGTGAAGATGAAATTTTTATAAAAGATCTTGAACATATTTATGTTGAGTTAAGAAAATGGAATCAGGAGTACGGACTACCTGAATGCCCAAGAAATAGTGAATGTCACCAAGATCTTTCAATGCAAATCGAGTAGATAGTAAATAACTGTAGTGATGTGTAAGAGAAGGTGAATTTCTAGTGAGAATAATGTCATGAACATACAGAAGGAGAATAATAATAGTCGAACCTCTTCGATTTATGAACATGGATATATCCTTTTGACTATAATGAAAATCAAGAGACAGAGAAGAAAGCGGCTAAATTTGTGAAACCAAGCTCAAGGAGCCTATTTTAGCCCGTAAATTGCTTTGTTTAGTTTGTAAATATGGTTCAGAAAATAAAGATGAACAAGAACTCAAGGTTGTTTGATATAGACCTCTTTAGTGAGAACGCCATGCAAAAAGGCATTTTAAACATCAAATTATCAAATAACCCAACCACAAGATATAGATAAAGAAAGAACAAGATAATTAATAGTTGTTTTAACAATAGGGCTAAACGTTTCATGAAAGTCAATATCGGCTTGCTAGTGAAAACCTTAAGCAACCAACCTAGCTTCGTACCTTTCAATAGTGCAATCAAATTTATATTTTGTTATGCCATCATATAACCTAAGTGCTAATCCTCCCCCTGGAGTCGACACGTGTCCCATGTTAACACTAACCATCAGATCAGCTTGCCCTAGCCAGGACGACTCGAATAGCATGCACACTCGTCCCTTCCCAAGTTAGGCCGAGTTGAGAAACATTCTCACTCGAACTCACCTTCTGAGTCGACTCCTCTTCACTCTATAAGGCCGGGTCGAGAACTTGCGAGGCTGACTAAAAAGGTTGTACTTGTCGGCCTAATCGCAAGATCGAGTCGAGAGGCGTCCCTTGTCGTCCCACTGGCAAAGTCGAGTCGAGAGGCGATTTGTCCTCGAACTCCCCACCAATAGCTGGCCATCATCATCATTTCTCATGCCACGAGTCTCCATGACTCATCATCTTCCATCAGGGCCACACCTCCTTAGTTGCCACCATATCAAATTCATAGATGACTCATCTCATCTACAGCCGATACCTGTGGACTATCTGTCAATTCAGCTGCCTGGTTAGACTCGGCCAAAGTTACGTATGCACCCCTCTCAATAGGTATATATAGGCTCATCGCCTACTAACCAAGGTAAGCCATCTCTGGCCAAATAACACAATCTCTTGCAAATCAATACTTTACAATCATATTTCTTTCCCACTCAAGCTCTATACTGACTTGATCGTCGGAGGAATCACCGGAGAACCCAACTCCGATCCTCTAACGTATTATAGTTTTGCAGAACTCTCATCCTAGCGGGGGATCGGCCGCCAAAGGGGATGGAGGGATCCCTACCTCTTCGGTATCGACCCTGAACCTCCACAGTCGTTCGGGATTATCTCTAATCTTGCTGCTGAGTCCCAGGTCGTCAACATATTTTATCTTGTAAATCCACTTACAATCGACTAAAATTTTCCATTCATCAAATGGGACCAGTCTCCATGTGTTAGTATTAATGACAATATTAAATTCTTCTGCCATTACTTGTTGCCACTTAGATTCTTTTGCAGCTTGTGAAAAACTAGTGGGTTATATTTCAATTGAGATGGTGAGTAGACAAGGTGTTGTGTGGTTTACTGATACCCAACGTTGGGCGTGTTTGCATGGGATGGACATTGCCCAACAAAGTAGGAGGTAAAGTGGTCGTAGATGTAGTTGTAGGTTTTGAAATAATACGCTGGGGAATAGATGAGACAATATGAATAGAGGGTTCAGCATGTGTCTAGAGATCAGGCTAAATGAGGAGTTCTGCCTGGCAATGTGTTCGCCTTGGGCAGTGGGTTCGGTCTGGACAGTGGGTTTGGCCAAAGGAGGAAGTACAGTCGAAGAGGGTAGTGTTAGCACTCATGTTGCTGAAGGAGACCCTAATGACAATGATACTGCTAGATGTGTTGGTTTAGAGGGTGTCGTGGATGGAGTGGAACTTGTGTGCGTGTGTGTGATAGGAGGAGTAGTGACAAGAAGGAGTGGAGATAAGTTGTGGGATTTATCTACAACTAAGTCAGGATAGGGAAAGATGGATTCATGAAAATGAATGTGGCGACTAACATACACACGATTAGTGATGAGATCAAAACATCGATAACCTTTATAATGAGGAGCATAGTCTAAGAAAATGCACCATTTAGACATGGTTGAAGTTTATTTGATGTTTTTGCCGAAAGATTAGAAAGACATTCACAACCAAATTTTGAAGTTAATTCTATGTTTTTCTAAAAGATTAGAAAACTTTTAGAAAGTCATAATCTAGTAGCTTTTTAAAAAGTTATTCATACGAAGATATACCATCTAACATAGGATTAGGTAAATGATTAATCACAAAGGTTGCCTTGTATACGGCATCAACCTAAAATGGAGAGGGTATTCGAGCATCAATTAAGAATGTTCGCGCCATCTCAATAATGTGTCGATGCTTTCTTTCTGCCATATCATTTGTTGTGGTGTGTTGGGACAAGATTTGTGAAAATAGATATCATTGTCCAAAAAAGTATTGTTTAAAGGCATTGTTATCAAATTCCTTCCACATCACTTTGAAACATCCTAATTTTGTATTTAAGCATTTTCTAAAATAGTTTGTGAAAGTTACAAAAGTGAGCAAAAACCTCGGATTTATTTTTCATAGGATATATCCAAATAAAATGAGTGCAATCATCAACAAAATAAATATAGTATCGAGATCCCAAATTAGATAGAATAGGAGATTGCCAAACATCAGAATGTATCAAATGCGAAGGAGTACTATAATAATACTTAACATCAGAAAAGGGTAATTGATGTGATTTTCCCAGTCTGCAAGATACACACTTATTCTCAAACTTCTTGGCGGTAACAATGGCCTTATTAGAATTAAGCTTATCAAAGATTGATCCTACTGCCATAATGACCTAATCTACGGTGCCATGTATTAGTAGTACCTCTCAACGAAACAAAGGCTAGTGCAGACTTAGACGTGATGGTAGGGTAAAGAGGATAGACACTATTTTTATTGGTACCTCGAAGAAGAACCTTCCTCGTTATTCTGTCCTTAACATGCACAGAAGAGGAATCAAAATTAACAACACAATTATTATCCTCACACAATCTTTTTATAGACATTAAATTATGTTTTAGTTAGAGAACATGATAAACCGACTTTAGGTGAATTGAATTGGCAGAAGAAATTAAATGCATGTCACCAATATTATCATAAAAAGTTATTGTTTCCTACTAGTACTCTAGTTTGACCAGTGTAAGGAGATAAACTAGATAGCATACCGAGATAAACTAGATAGCATACCCTTGAATAGTGTCATGTGAGAGGAAGTAGCTGAATTGGGATATCACAAGGTCTCATTCGCCTTGCTGTTAGACTAACAACAAATGATGATGCAGAAAGTGGGGTAAAAGGTGAATTGAGGATGCCACCTTCAGAAATATATCTCGAACAAGATGGAGCAGTGTGTCCTGAACTAATGCAAAGTCGACAAACAACTATTGCTGGGCAATACCCAAAATTCCATTAGATGAATTATTATATGGCATATTCGGTGAAAAAGAAGGAATGATAGTGTTAGCAATATCAAAACAACTAGAGAAGATATTACCATTTGCTTGATTCATGTTAGGAACTCAATTTTGGGCAAGATATGGTTGATTTTATTACTGAAACAGATTTTTGTATGCACCTCCTCACCCAACATTATTGTGACGACCTTGACCCCCTCTATTTCCATGCCATAGACCACCTCTCTATGTGCCATGGCCTCCCCTATGACCGACCGAGTACTGCTACTGACCGCCCAAGTTAGGTCAAGTCTAACCCGGCAGCGCAGAGGTAGGAGTGGCAGTGCCACCTTCCATTGGTGTGGTGCCTACGACAAGAGCTTGGTGTTGAGGTACATTAGTATTGTTGGTTTTGGCCTCAACAAAACTCACCCACTATCTCATAAAATCAGGAGAGGGTTGTAACAGATAGAAAATATTTGGGATTGTTGAGAAAATAACTCAACTGTAGATTTCGTGAAAATTAAGGGCGGATCTGAAGGGTGGACGGTTGCAAAGCGAGCTCTTTAAATTGATGGCTAGAACCCATGGAAATTTCACTGCAAACGGGAACCCTAAAAAATATCTCTCCCATCTTCTTCTCCCTCTTCAAATTTCTTCACTGGTATCAGAGCCAGGTTTCTGATCAGTGGCGAGCGGTTCTCTCTTGACTGCAAGCAAGCAAAGTTTTTCCGATCAGTTGTAGAGCTATTTTTTTTTTCGACCTCCAAAGCTGTCGCGATCATCTTCCCTGTGGTAACAGCTATAAAGATAGTAATTTATTGTGTTTTCAAGTTCTGCTATTTTCTTGTTTTCACTATTCTTATATATCTTCACGTGAGTTTTGCTTCATCATAGTGCAATTTATTATTATAAAATTATTCTTTCTATTAATGCTGCAGCATCTTCTTTTTTTTAATTAATTTTTCTTGTGCCTAGTATAACTTTTTGCAACTATGTTGTCAAATTATTTATTTTTGCTTGATCATAATGCAATTTATTATTATAAAATTGTTCTTTCTATTAATCTTGCAACATCTTCTTTTGTTTATTAATTTTTCTTGTGCCTAGTAAGACTTTTTGTAGCTGTGTTGTCAAATCATTTATTTTTGATATTACGATATTCATGTGATAGATGCTCAGTTCTCTCGTGTTGTCAAATCATTTATTTTTGATATTACGATATTCATGTGATAGATGCTCAGTTCTCTCTGTGTTGTCAAATCATTCGTATTTTTTTTGCTCGTGCTTTTAGGATCAGATATATCTCACATTATTTTTAATTGTTCCGTAAGTTTCTTATCATGCTCTATTGCGTTTCAGCTTTGAATATTATTGTATTCTTTGTATGGCTAGCTGTTGTTCTTTCTTTTTACATTTTTCGGTTATCTAGAAGAGTTAGTTTTTGATATATCATAATCTTTGTAGTCTTTTTTTATTTTGCTTGATGCGAACTCTTTTATTATAATAGCAGTTGTTAAATAGTTTTGTTTCTTTTGTTCACCTGCAAGTCACCATATCAATTATTAATAGATCATTAAATATCTATTTTTTTCGTGTCTGTTAATCTTGTACTACTTACATCAGTTCCCCAACTTGTATTTTTTTTCTCATATCTTAGTACACAATATCTATATGTTACCTGATCTTTAATTTTCATTGTGTATCACATATCATCTTGTATTTTTTTACGTGTTCTTTTAATATAGAATATTATTATCTTTTATTTGTGAATTATATCTATCTTTATTTTTTTTTGTTTCAGAAAATGGCTAGCAAATTGATTGCTTCTGAGCTTTCGAAGATTGAATAGTTCAATGGGGGAAACTATGACATGTGGCACCGAAAAATCAAGTACGACTTGGTTCATAACAATGTAGATAGTGTCCGTGAGACCACTGCTTCAATCCT
Organism: Asparagus setaceus; assembly: GCA_012295165.1. NCBI lineage: Eukaryota > Viridiplantae > Streptophyta > Magnoliopsida > Asparagales > Asparagaceae > Asparagus > Asparagus setaceus. The sequence continues at coordinate 28,289,875 of CM022707.1, forward strand.
GAATGAAGATGCTACAGAAATTCAGAAAAAGGAATTTGAGCAGTGGCATCTGAAGGACAAGAAGGCAAAAAGCCTAATGTTGATGTTCATGGAAGACGATCTTATAAAGGTTTTTGAAACCTATAAGACTGCACATGAAATGTGGAAGGCTATCAAGGATAAGTATGACACCACGTCTGAGGTGAACATACAGCTATTATTGCATAGGTATAATACATACCGGATGCAGGAAAGTGATAGCGTCATAGAGCACGCCAACAAGATGATAGTCATGGTAAAAGATTTGGCATGTGCAGGTTATGAAATTCCTGAGAAGATGCAGGTGGCAACTATTTTGAATAGTTTACCACTTCGTTGGATATGGCTGTCACCACTCTGAGATTGAATGGGACCATCAAAAGGGTCTCAGACTTACCGGCTCAGTTAGCAATGGAACAAGACATTCTAGCCAGCAAGAAGGGCATGGATGTGAACCTTGTGCAAGTTGAAGAATCAAATGTTGTGCAACATAAGAATTCACATTGGATGCAAAAGAATCACCAGATGGGACCAAACAAACCAAGCTTTAAAGGGCCCCGCCGAGCTCAAGCTTATCCCAAGAGAAAGCTCCCTGGATCCTGTCATACTTGTGGAAAGTTTGGTCACTTCAAGGCAAACTGTCCACAAGATAAAAATAAGGGTGATAAAAAACACCTAGAAAAGACAAGATCTAGCAAGAGGGAATTTATCTGCGTAGTTGAGTGCAATGCTGTAACAACTGACATAGATGGCTGGTGGGTTGACTCAGGTGCCACTCGACACATTGCGAAGACTAAGGAGGGACTGGTTCACTTTAAAGAGCTAAAGAAAGGAGAAAGGAGAACAACGCATTTACATGGGGGACAATACCTATCTAGATGTAGAAGGTATTGATTCCTACAAATTGGATCTGGGAGACAGTGTCATGGTTCTAAAAGATGTGTTTTATGCACCTGGCATAAGGCGCAACTTGGTGTCGGTTCCTGCTATGCTGAAGAATGGTCTAGAGATTAGGTTTTATAATAATAGGGTCTCAATCGAAAAGGATAAAAAGGTGTTTGCAATGGGTAAATTAATGCCCGAACATGAATTGTTTTGTCTTCCTGCTGTGAAATCCAATTTGATTAATAAAAATGATTCTTTGAATTATTCCTTGTGTTTATTGTCTGATTTTGATCTTTAGCACATGAGATTGGTTCATCCTGGTAATTTTAAAATGGATGAAATTATTAGAATGAACATGTTACCAACTCTGACAGGTGTGAGGACATCACCCTGTGAACATTATTTGACCGGAAAAATGACTAGAAAGCCATTTACAAAGGGTCAAAGGGCAACAGAGTTGTTGGAATTAATTCATTCAGACATTTGTGAGCCATTAAGTGTAAAGACCCATGGTAATAAGGAATATTTCATTACATTTATAGATGACTACTCAAAATTCACTTTTATTTATCTCTTGAATAAAAAGTCTGAGGCTTTTGAATATTTTAAAAGATATAAAGCAGAAGTGGTAAGAACTCTTGGGAGATTCATAAAAATATTAAGAACTGAGAGGTGTTGAATTTAATTTAAAAGAATTTGACAACTATTGCATTCAATGTGGAATTAAAAGGCACACAATAATGCCTTACACACCACAACAAAATGGTGTGGCTGAAAGAAAAAATAGAACATTGATGAATGCAGTAAGGTGTATGTTGTCTCATTCTGGACTCTCCAAAGCTTTTTGGGGAGAAGCAGTTTTAACTGCGAATTACGTTTTAAATAGAATTCCCATAAAATCAGCTTCTTTGATACCATTTGAACTTTGGTATGGATATTGTTGATGTCCTGAGACTCAGCAGCGAGATTAGAGGATAATCCCGAATCAGCGATAGGGCTTAGGGTCAATATGGACCATGTAGGGGTCCCCTCATCCCTCTAAGCGGCCAATCCCCTGTTAAGATAAGAGTTCTGCAAAGCTACAACTATGTTAGAGGACCGGAGTTGGGTTCTCCGGTGATTCCTCCGACGATCAAGTTAGTGTAGGGCTTGAGTGGGGAATCAATGAACTGAATACGTTCTGAATGTACAGATATTGCGTTAATTAGTCAGAGATGGCTTACCTAAGGTCCCATAGGGCCCAAAAATGCCTCTCTTGATCAGCAGACAATGAGCCTATATATACCCCGCTGAGAGGGGTAGATACGTAATTCTGGCCGAGTCCAGACAGACAGTTGAGTCGGCAGATTGTCTATAGGTGTTGACTGTAGATGAGGTGAGTTATTAATATGATGTGATAGCGATTGAAGAGGTATGGTGGGTGATGAGTCATGAAGACTCGTGGCATGAGCTATGATGATGGTGGACAGCTGTTGGCGAGGAGTTCAAGGATAAACCGCCTCTCAATTCGGCTCTTCGAGCGGGACGATAAGTACCGTCTTTTTTGTCGGCCTAGCAAGTTGTCAACCAGGCCTTGAGTGAATAAGGGGGTCGATTCGAATAATGAGGTCAAGTGAGAGCTTGCCTCGACCCGGCCCTACATGGAAAGGGACGAGTGCCACACTATCTGAGCTGTCCTGGCGGGGGTGAACTGATCTGTTGATTAGTGCTGATCTGGGACACGTGCCGACTCTAAGAGGAGGATTAATACTTAGTTAAATTATTGACATAACAGATATAAACCCTCTCTAAGTCATCTAAGAAAATAGAGTTGCACAGCTCATGTCCTCATCCAAAGACAGGTTTGAGACAAGTTAGATTTTCAAACTATAAAATGCACGTTCATAGGATATTCAGAAAAATCTAAAGGATATAGATTTTTCCATGAGGTGAAAGGGGTCAAAGTAGAGATGTTACTTTTCTAGAAAATCTAGAGGAATGCAAACAAGTGCAAGAAGAAGCTCCTCCTCTACTTGCATTAGATGATGTTTCCACTGATGACCCGATTGATAGAGATGACTTTGATCATACAATCATGAAAAATGAACCCGTACATCAGCAAATACCTATGGAAAATGATGTAAACAATGATGTACAACATGAAAATCTAACCGGCAATAAAAGACCTAGAACTCAACCTGCCTGGATGGATGATTATTATTTATATTCATGTGAAACATCATGTTTTTCAATGGATCATGATATTGATGATCAGATTGATCCTCAAAATTATAATAATGTAATGAATTCACATGAGTCACATTCATGGCTCCAAGCTATGCGAGAAGAGATTGACTCCATTGAGAAAAATCAAGTATGGGAATTATGCGACTTGCCGGAAAAGAGGAAGTCCATAGGATGCAAATGGGTGTTGAAAAAGAAATATCATGCTGATGGATCTATTGATAAATTTAAGGCCCGGCTAGTTGTCAAAGGTTTTACCCAAAAAGAGGGTATAGATTATCAAGAGACTTATTCTCCAGTAGCAAAATTTACATTCATCAGAACTATTTTAGCTATTGTTGCCAATCTTGATTTGAAACTTTTTTAAATGGATGTCAATACAACATTCCTCAACGCAGAGTTGAAGGAAGTGATATACATGAATCAATCTGAAGGATTTCAGGTTAAGGGACAAGAAAATAAGGTATATAAATTAAAGAAGTTTTTACATGGTTTAAAACAATCATCTAGACAATGGTATCTCAAATTTCATAACATTATTGTTCAATTTGGTTTCGTTGCAAACAAATTGGACAGTTGTGTGTATGTTTTGAACAGTGGGAGCAAGTTTTCGATATTATCCTTATATGTTATGTGTTGATGATATATTACTTGCTGGAAATGATATAGAAATGTTGAATAAGATCAAACATGATCTTAGTAAAGAATTTGAGATGAAAGACATGGGAGAAGCATCCTATGTCCTTGGGATTCAAATCCTAGGGGATAGAAAGTCTAGAATGTTGAGTTTGAACCAAGAGAAGTATCTGCATTCAGTTCTTAAACGGTTTGGAATGTAAAATTACAATCCGGCACCTACACCACTAGTCTTGGGGAAACGTCCGAGTAAAGAGCTATGTCCTGGAGAATGACAAAAATCTCTTAATATTCTGTACGCTCAAGCTGTGGGAAGCTTGATGTACGCAATGTTGTGTACCAGGCCGGATCTGGCATATCCAGTAAGTTTAGTTTGCAAATACCAGAGTAATCCTAGATCGGCACATTGGAAAGCCATTAAGAGGATTATGAAGTACATTAAGGGTACAATACGCCACAAATTAGTTTATCAATCTAAAACGCTTAAGATTCTTGGTTACTCCGATGCTGACTTCGGAGGGGATAAAGATGATGGAAAGTTCACTTCGAGACACTTGTTCATCTATGGTGGCGGAGCTATTTCTTGGGGTAGCAAGAAATAGGGGTGTGTAGCCAGGTACACACAAGAAACTGAGTATATAGCTTGCAGCATGGCTACTACTCATGCAGTCTAGATTAGGCAATTTTTGAATGACCTGAATCTAAATTTGGTAAATGGACCAATGGAGATTTTTTGTGATAATAAAGCTGCTATAAGCCTAATAGACAGCGGTTCAAATAGTTCAAAAGGAAGACATATTGAGGTACAATATCATTATATTCAAGATATTGTGAAAAAGAAAAAAGTTAAGGTAACTTACATTCCTGCAAGTGATATGATAGCTGATCCCTTGACAAAGGGAATTTCATCGGATATGTTCATTAAACATGTAGGTTTGATGGGACTTAGGAATGTGTAAGTCAGGAAGTTAAAGCGACATTCATACCCCATGAATAATGCGAGTATGAATGGAATTTTTGTATATCTCATGACAAATGGGAGCGTACAAGTGTTGATGGTTAAAATCACACAGTCAATTAACAGTGATCTGAGGGTAATGGGGATCCTCTAACTTTCTCCGAATATCTGGATTTGAGAAGGGCTATCCTACACAAATGAGAGACTCGTAAGAGGGCGGGGCTAATATCTCCGGTTGTTCCTCCTATTTATAGTGAGTGGAGGGTAAAATGAACTGTAGGAGTTCTTGAGCTCAGTTAATTGATCAAAATGCAGTAAAAATTGCTTATCTACAAGTTGGAAATAGTCCTCCTATTTATAGTGACGAATAGAGGGGTGATTTGGTAACTTTGGCCGAGTATGGATTGGCGGTTGCGTCAGCATTCGTTTTACAGGTGTCAGCCGCTGTATGAAGTGAGTCACTTTAGCATTAAATGTGAAGTGACTAGGGGCATGGGTCGCCGGCGTGGTCCGATGTGTCATAAAGATCTTCGGGGACGAGAAATAATATCTCTGATCGTGCATTTAATGCGATGGCGACGCGCCTTCGGCGAGGGGTTTGAGGTATATCTCCTTCTTATTTGCTTGGTCAGGTACCGAGAAGTACCACCTTTTGAGTCGGCATCGTGAGATGTCGACCAAGCGAGTCAGCATTGAGGGATGTCGGCCAATTGAGTCGGCGTGATCAAAAGGGTCGGCATGTTTCGCCATTCGAGTCTGGATGTTCCGCCATTCAAGTTGGCATGTGAGATGTCGACCAAGTAGAGTCCGCTATGCTGCAAAAGATGTCGGCCCTCCCGAGGTGTTGGCTTGATTAGGTGCTTAATGCGGGATACTTGTCTGCTACTAATTGAGGATTAAGATTTGGTAATAAAAATACCATAACAGTTGGCCCCTTTCGCTTGGAGTCGGCTTAAGCCGAGTCCAAGTGAAATAATAATATTCTGAATTGGTCGATTTCTAGTGCGCATTGATGAGAGGAATTGAGAAGTCTCTTCAGATGGAACGTGGCTGACGTCAGCACACAACTTTTGATTGCTGTCGCTTCGTGCTCTATGTCGGATTGCGGGCTACACGAGACAGGTGTGCTTTGACTCGATCCAAGTGAAGGTGCTTCGGACTCTGGAATTAATCCAAGGCGTTGGTTTGGTACCAACTCGATCGCCACGATCTTGACAGCTGTTCGAGATCGATACTTATAAATATGGTTTCTAAGGAGAAGAGAGAACTATTTGTCTCTGCATCATCTTCCATCTCCAAAGAAATTAGGTTATCCCTCTCTCTATTCCGCAATCTTCTTCAGATCAGATCCAATGGTATCTCGGGCTCTCAACGCGAGGCAAGAACTGCTGGCGGAACTCTACTCCAAAGTGACACTCCCCCTGTTGCGGAATCTCCAGGAGAGATTCGACATCCCCAGGGGCTATACCATAACAGCGCTGGCGAGGTCGCAGGCCGTCTATGACCACTATAAAAATAGGTTCTCGCTGTACATTCGGCATATGGAGTACGGCTTGCGTCTCCCCCTACATCCCTTCCTGGACCGCATCTTCTCGGTTTTGGGAGTGTCTCCCATGCAGATGAAGCCGAATGCCATAGGGACCCTGGTAGGGTACGTGGTAATTTTCCACTGGCCATGCGGTCGACTCCCACATTACCTTTCAACCGCCATGGCCGAAAAGACCTTGGTGCCAACATTAAGTCCAAGGCACCCGACCACTAGGTCATCATTGTCGAAAAGACCTTGGCGCCAAACTATTGATGGTTAAAATCACATAGTCAATTAACAATAATCTGAGGGTAATGAGGATCCGCTAACTTTTTCTGAATATCTGGATTTGAGAAGGGCTATCCTGCACAAATGAGAGACTCGAAAGAGGGCGGGGCTGATGTCCCCGGTTGTTCCTCCGACGATCAAGTCAGTGAAATGCTTGAGTGGAGGGTGAAATGAATTGCAGGAGTTCTTGAGCTCAGTTAATTGATCAAAATGTAGTAAAAATTACTTACCTAGAAGTTGGAAATAGTCCCCCTATTTATAGTGACGAGGGGTCATTTGGTAACTTTGGTTGAGTATGGATTGGCGGCTGCGTCATCATTCGCTTTACAAGTGTCGGCCGCTGTATGGAGTGAGTCACTTCGGCGTTAAATGTGAAGTGACTGGGGGCATGGGTCACCGGCGTGGTCTGATGTGTCATAAAGATCATCGGGGACGGAGAAATAATATCTCTGATCGTGCATTTAATGCGATGGCGACGCGCCGTCGATGAGGGGTTCAAGGTATATCTCCTCCTTATTTGTTTGGCCGGGTGTCGAGAAGTACCGCCTTTCGAGTCGGCATCGTGAGATGTCGACCAATTGAGTCGGCATTGAGGGATGTCGGCCAATTGAGTCGGCTTGATCAAAAGGGTCGACATGTTCCGCATTCGAGTCGGCATGTTCCGCCATTCGAGTCGGCATTGTGAGATGTCAACCAAGTAGAGTCCGCTATGCTGCAAAAGATGTCGGCCCTCCCGAGGTGTTGGGCTTGATTAAGTGCTTAATGCGGGATACTTGTCTGCTACTAATTGGGGATTAAGATTTGGTAATAAAAATACCATACCAACAAGAAATATGTTTTGTTTCGGCCAAGCGGGAGATGTTGGTTTTGACCTCAACAAAACTCGCCCAATATCTCATAAAATCAGGAGAGGGTTGTAACAGATAGAAAATATCTGGGATTGTTGAGAAAATAACTCAACTGCATATTTCATGGCAATTGAGGGCGGATCTGAAGGGTGGACGGTTGCAGAGTGAACCCTTTAAATTGATGGCTAGAACCCATGGAAATTTCATTGCAAACGAGAACCCTAAAAAATATCTCTCCCATCTTCTTCTCCCTCTTCAAATTTCTTCGCTTCCCTCTCCTTTAGGTGAGACATCCACTATTCATGCTAGATTAGTTTAGATCTCAAGTCGTCAAAAGTGATAGAACCTCCAAAATATGTCACGACTGTGATCAAAGACTCGTAGTTACTATTGAGACCAAAAAAGGTGTATGGAACAAGTTCTTGACTGCCCAGAAGAGAATTGATTGTAGCAAGAGAATCTGCAACAACTTAGATATATTGTAGATAGGTTTTCCGTAAACTGAGTTTTAGTCTTTTTGGTGGTTATGATCATGCGCTTCAATTCCATTGCTCGAGCCAAACTACTAGTAAAGAAATGATTTTGGAGTCGATCCAAATCTAATACAAGTGAGCCAAATCGTTGAGTTCAAGCAATATCTCATGAGATAAAGTAGCAAACAACCACAACAAAGACTTTGATCCACTTGAAGTCAGGCAGCATAGTTAGGATTGAGTTAATGATTTTCAGCATACATAGGTGGTGAATGATAAGAACAATCAATGAATTCCAGAAGATTATGTAAAATCAACAGTGCAGTGAATTGAGTTTTCCATGACAGATAATCTTTTACAGTAACCAATTTAATAGCTACGAGATTCGTTACATCGGAGCGGCCAAAGGCAATGGAACATACGATGACGATAAAAATTATCACAGACCTATACCATTGCCAAACACACCGTTATTTATGCCACCATATTGGTTCAGACCTTGGAATCCAACAACAAATTGATCAATATCAAGGCCGAACATATTTGAGGGAGAAGAATATGAATTCTAAGATCCAATTTGACGAGTCATTGCAGGTTGAGATGGCGACCAAGATTGAGAGGAGACAAACTACTGAGGGGTGATCGACTGTCCCATGGATGCTATAGGAGCTAATGGATCACATGTTGTAACTGTAATATCATTCGATAGAGCGAGGTTGTAGTGGCGGCCATCGAAAAGGAGATATTGGTCATTGCAGTGAAGATCAGTGAAGAGGAGACATCCGAAGACGAGATATTGGCCATCGGAGGATGACATAGTGTTGGAGAAGATATCTTGTAGAGGATGGAAGGACCAGTAGTTTGAGATTCTTCAGGATCAGATCTATTGCAGACAGAGTTGGGTAATTAGGGGTTTTCAAACCCGCTCTGATACCATGAGAATTATTGTGTCACAAAGTAAGAGAGAGAGTGACAGAGAGAGATAGATCCGAAAGCAGGGATCAGTCCATAACCCTAGATAGGTTGCTATCTATATATCTCACAAATTATATTACGCAATTACATATATACCCTTTTTATAATATAATCCCTCTTATATATACTATTAAATCCTTAATACAAATAATTCCTATGATTCTTGAGAAGAACTCGAAAAGGACATTGTGATCGGATGAAAACACTAGTCCAATGATCCCAAAAAAGTTCTTCTTGTTGCACTTTGCCACATATCTCTCATTAGATAAACAATCAAAGTGCCACTAGTGGCAACATCCACCTGATGCTGTGAATTTTGCCTTGTAAAACACTTGGCACATCGAATGTTCACAAGTGCATGACATATAAAGGATTTGAGAGGTTAGCTCACTTTCAGTGACTCTTTAACGAGGTGGCCTAGTTTAGGTTATCCGACAGCTCTAGTGCTCAAATTTATTATAGTTACGTGAATAGTTGATGGGAAATAGCTCGCCAAGTTGTGATTTTGTGCACATCCACATCCACATTCACTCCCACCTCATGTAAACAAATTCTATGGAGGGTCCTCTCCTTAGAAAATCATATATGAGATAGCAAACACGTGTTTATTAGAAATTCTAAATTTGATGATTGCACTGATACAATAATCTAATTACACTAATATAATATAAATGATACAATATTTTAATCATGCTGATGATAAGTATACTCATATTGTATAACGATCGCGCACTGATCTAGAATTGATGGCGGAATTTTTTTTAAGGCCTCTTTGTCTATGTATGACTTTTTATTAATAGCCCTCTATCGAGATTCTTTTTGTTTTCCATCTTTCCTAGTGATCAATGGCAAAGAGAAAGTTCTAGTGCTCAAATTATTATGGTTATGTGAATAGTTGATGGGAAATGGCTGGCCAAGTTGAGATTTTGTGCACATCCACATGATTTTTACCCTATCTCACATAAACAAACTAAGAAACGACAAGCCCACTTTCTTGGAGTGGCTATAAAGCACATGAAGTTGGTGTGGTCTAATTGGATCAAGTCAGCTCAACATGAACCTTTTGAAGTCAGAAAGCACCATGGAGAGTGACTAGAGACTCTCTATTCTTTTCCTAAACATTTATATGAGAATTTTGGTTTTAGATTCAAGTCCCACAGTATTTGGTTCATGATAAAAAGAGGATTGAATATTTCTAGTAAATTCTGATTGAGGAGCTAGCTAGCTAGATATGAGAGAAATAACCTTTATCTACAACTAATACAAATGATACCTTTTGGTCATCAAGTTCATGCACCCTCTAAGCCACTATACTAGCAAGTTCAGGGATGCATTATGCATTATTGCTTGATGATAGGTAAAACATTGTATCCAAAGTAATATAATTTCCTTCTATAAATTAAAATAATATTATACTAGATGATATAATTTATAGTGCAGAACATTTCTTGGTGCAAAAATCTACCGATTGTTTCACTGTAACTGATAAATGTAGTTGCAACTGTAGTTATAAGTTCTCTTCCACTAACAGCATATGCAGATTTTGACATAGTTCAAAACATGTGCGTACAGGCTAAATGTGAATTAAAGAGTTGGTGTGTCTTTTAGGTGTAAGTATCTAATCCTCTATTCTTTTAAATGGAAGGGATATGATTAAAGTCATATGACAAGGCAAACAGCAAGCAATGTGGATTGATGACAGGGAGACTACAAAAGATACACTGCTTCAATATCTAGTTTGGTTGCATTATAAAACTACTGGCAAGTTGGGAAGTACATACAAAATATCAAAGGTTTTTCTCTGATAGCTTTTCTTTGCCTTTGTCTCTGCTATATCTCAAAGATGGAGAAAAATCATGTAACAAACAGAAAAATTAGCATAAAGACTTGCTTGTTGTTCATCTAAATAATTTATTAAACTATAAAGTTATAATCCTCAATCCTAAACTTAAAAATTGTATCATAGCATATACTTGTTCCAAAGCTCATTGGACATAAATTTATAGTGAATTTTAAGGAAAAAATAGTATCGCTAAGTAAAATAAACCAAGTTTATCCATGGCAAAGATGCTCAAAATGAAGAGATTTCCTCTTTATTCCATAAAAATAAAAGGATAATTGTCAGATTATACAAAAACTTTTTATTCCATAACATATGAAAATGGTCACGCTATTTCATTAATAAAAGTATATGAAACAAGTTGCACATTACAGTTTAGAGGGATCGTTTCCCTATATTGAGGGAGAAAAGAGCCCACCTAAACCTTACACTGCTCATCTGCATCTAAAATACAAAAAACAAAAATAAAAACAGAAAAATACACATAATTGGAAATTCTCCAAATAACATCCTCTACTCTGCCCATGCTAAAGTACAACTACATGCAACAATAAAATTCTTGAATTTGCAACTTCTACCAAACATGTGATTATCAAAATTGTGCTCCATAGCTGATCCCAGTTGATAAACACCATGCATCAAGCTTAGCACTCAATGTCACAACCACATTTATTTTGCTTTATTTTCCTCCTCTTTTAACTTATTTGAGCTTTAGCCATATTCCATGCCTTAAGCTCAGAAACCGTTACAGTCTCAGTCCCATAATTAAAAGCATAAAGATGAGTGTTGTCATTTAAGAGAATTGTAGGATAAACTCTAGAAGTGATACAAGTTCTTCCACCACCTCCAAAACTCTCTACCACAGAGTGATCAATCTGGTTACCAAAATAAATTCATACAAAAGTTACTGACAATGCAATTAACAAAACTTACTGAAAATGTTCAGTTAAGAATGTGATTAAATTTGTTTTGCAAAACTTACCAGGGTCCTCAAAGATATCTTCTTGTCTTTCTTTACGTCTATGTCTACAAAGCCTCCGGATGCTGGCGTGTATAATTCAGATTTCTTGGAGGACCTGTTTGAATTTTATAGAAAGTGTGGAGGTTTATTTATTAATGAAGTGCAAGAGAATACATTTAGGATTTTTTTAATAAATAAAGGCTAATAACTGCTCATTAACAAGTGTGACAAGTACACTCGTAACCAACACGACCCTTGATTAATTAGCTATAGATAAAAGAGTAAACATGACATTTACATCATCAGCTATCATCTAAATATATTGATGATCTAGATTGTGGGGCACTGGATGTGTACCCTGCCAGTGACACATAATCTAATTCTGCAGAGGGACTCACTAGCCCTCATTTACTCTAGATAATATCTATCTAATCATCTCAATATAAGAATGAAGAAGTGCATTTTAACCCCAAATTTATACCAGCTTCTAAATAACAGTGCTTAATTATAAGGTTATAAATCGGTATTTCACGTACCTTCGTTGATCAGCACACATGAGAACCTTATAGCTTCCCTCTGCTCTGAAAACTCTGAAGTAGACGGCAGTATTTTCCTCCAAATTATCAGCAGCCAAAACTAACAAACCAAAGGGACCAATTCCACCATAATTAGCATAAGCATCCTTTTCTCTGCAAAGCTTTGGAGGGTCTACAATCCACTTAACATCAAAGGGCTCAGCCCCAGTTAAATTCTGCAACTCAAATTCTACCTCCACATCCGCCTGTTTTAATTAAAAAAATTAAAAATCAAATGTTAATCATAAAATGAATGGATTAAATGATAGTATTTGTAAAAATACTAGCCTGTGAAAATTTTAGTCCTTTGACTTCAACTTGGCTTCCTGTTTTGAGCTCAATGTCTTGTAAGTGTATTTCCTCCCTTCTAAGTGATTCAATCTCTTCAATTGGCCATTGAATCAGTCTTTTTCCATCTGTGTCTAGACTAAGAACCCTTGGAACAGTCTGAAAATAAACAAATAATTATATTTATATATATATATATATATATATATATATATATATATATATATATATATATATATATATATATATATATATATATATATATATATATATATATATATATATATATATAATGTAAGTAGAACTCATGAACTCATACTGAATTACTCTCTGTTCAAACTATAGTAAAACTTTCAAACTAAACGGAGTACACAAAATTACTAAAGCTTATTTGCATATAATTACTAAAGCTTATTTGCAAATAAGGTCAAACACAAAAACTTGGACTAGTTTAAGCTTTCATTTCTTAACTAAAACAAGAGTTAATTGCGGATGGACCTCTGTAGTGTCATTGTTTTAACTTACTATTCCTCTAGTTTTACTTTCACTGGTAGACCCCCCAGTGAAACTTTATCTTCTCCTTTATACTCACTTAGAATGAGTAAATTATTTTTTGAAAATAAACTTCCTGAGATAAAAGAGTCAAGAAAACACTCAGGGGTCTGTCTACAAAAATAGAATTAGAGGAGGAATAAGCTCAAAATAATCCTACAGGGGTTCTATCCACAATTAACCCTAATACTGTTAATTGTATCTCAACTATAGAAGCTAGGCAATTGCTAATCCTAATCCTTTTCATTAACACTTTGAATAATTTCCGTCTGAATGCATTATCTCCCTATTATTTATACTTAATAGCGAGGTATGTTCAACCCTTGTAAGAGAATACGGACGTCTCTCTGCAATAATTTAGATATTGAGAAATCTCTCCACATGTATTAATGTCACATGACGCCCACATAAGCGATACATATAATTGAGGAATAACTTAGTTTGAACATGAACATATTTGCAATTAAGCCTATTACAAAATAGAATATAATCATTCTGTTTCATTAATACTCGGTTAAATATTATTATACGTGCATAAATGCAAAATACATACCTGAATACCTGCCCAGCCTTTGGCAACATTGTCTGCTACACTACTTGTTTCATTCGACCATGCCCACAAGATTCTGCGCTGCTTAGCCTCGTCTACGAACGTCTTCGACGCATACAATCTCCCGTAGTCAATCATCGGCCACATCCTATAATCATCAGGCGACGCATCATCTTCGATAAAAACATCTCTCTCTTCGTCATAAGTCCCCATTACGTAATAGTCATGCAATGTATCGTACATGCTAACCTTCAACAAATATTTTGTCGCACCTTGAATTTCCCTGAGCGGGAAAAAATCTACGCACTCCCACATACCCGACCCGTTAGTGTAATATAACGGGTTCTCAGTCGGAACCCATTTCATGAAATCTTTGCTCTTGTATACTATAGCTAGTCCCTTTTCACCAATTAGAGTGCCCACAGTTAACCTCCAAGAACCATCTTTGCCAAGCCAAGCCGTGCTCGGGTCACGAAATAGAGCCGCATTAATCCTTTCGTCTGGTTCGATTACCGGGTTGTAATTGGGTTTGATCCATTCGCGAAGGAACGGGTCGGACAAGTTTTTCGGGTACGCGATGTTCTGGACCTGCTTGCTGACAGTGACAAGGCCCGTGTAGAGGATAACGGGTTTGTTACCGGGTAGGATTGTGGCGGACCCGCTCCAGCACCCGCTAATATCAAAGGGGTCGGATGGGGTTAGAGCGAATTCAAGCCCGGTCCAGTGGACGAGGTCCGTTGAGACGGAGTGGCCCCATGACATGTAGTAGGTCCACGTGGCGCCATTTGGATTGTATTGGTAGAAGAGGTGGTAGATGCCGTCATAGTACATCGGTGCATTCGGGTCTGGATGAAACGGGTAGGGTCAAATTCGTGCGAGAATTGAAAAAATCCAATTAATTATAGAAGTTGCTTAATAACACCTGTTAGCAAAATGAATCTGAGTTATAATTCTCAAAACATTTTCATTAACGAAAAAGATATCTTAGCTTTTATAATTGAATTCAGATTCTGATAGTGGAGAGACTACTACTATATCATATTTATTGATTTGTTAAATGGGTGGTTGGAATTATACACACGCGTTGGTACCTTGTTCCTCAGTATATTTGAAAATATAAATCTTATCATGAGCACTTTATCCTCCATTGAATGATAAAGATCAGATCACCCAGTTGCATACCCATGTTATGGGGAAAAAATGTACTCTGTATTTTAAAGATGAAAATTTTTATTTGTACATCATTTTTCATGGGTTTAATTTGAGCTGGGAAACTTAAGCTCCGTAGGCTTAGTTTAGGCTTGTAAGTGCATATAACGTCCTTCATAATGGTCTTCTTATGGGCTAGTAAATTGCTATAGGTCCATCGTATGGGCTTAATTTTGGGTTATAAAGCTCAATATGGACTTATGTCTATATTTTATTGGGGTCGAAAACTCTTGATCCAATAATTTACTCACTCCATTTTTAATCTTGTTTTCTCCTTTTATCCTTCTTTTTCATTTTCTTTTTAACCCCACCTAACGTACCAAATAAATTGATAGATTAACCACTACGATTTCCTAAAAGAGAATCTCAAACCTTTTCCTTTATTTAGTATTAAAAGTACTTACCTAAATCCTCTTTGTTTTGTAGTGAATGAATTTAGGAAACATGTTAATTTCATTGGGAATCTTTTAACAAATCATGCTAGACTAGTACAGAAGATGAAAATGAAATATCTTGTCATCTATCGATTTATCTATTATTTCGTCCATATGAAAACAAAACAAAAATCAAATATCACATGAGCTAAATAAACCAAGATGTAAACTCGAAAAAGACTGATTTTCTAACACAAGCAAGAATTACTAAAATCTAACATATCAGTAAAACAATAATGATATGGGAACATCATTAAAAGCTTGAACTATGCTAGACATAGATAATCAGAGAGAGAGAGAGAGAGAGAGAAGAAGAAGAAGAAGAAGAGGAAGAAGAAGAAGAAGATATTACAATTCATCTAGTGTTGAGTAGGCTGAAAATGATATGCAGTTCTATAGAGCTTGCTAACTATACAGTTTTTTGCTATAGGATCTTCATGTAACAAATTGAGACGATAAATCTCAAACAAAGAAGAGCAAATGAAGAAGAACCCTAGGATCCATCCCAAACCAGGAAAAATTGAAGCCATATATACTCAAGAGAAAGAGGAGAAAGACCAGGGCCAGTGGATCTATTGATTGATTAAAACTACTAATGGAGAGATTTTTATTTGATTAATGAATACTTAAAGGCTGTGCAAAGTCATGCTTACACTAAAAATATGGGACATCAAGACTATAAACATTAGGCTTAGTATGTGACTACTGGTGACTAGCCTGTGTGACCCATCCCCAAGTAAGGACTGGTAGGTCCTATAAGAGTTTCATATATGACATAGTTTTAGCATTTGTTTAATGTAACCACTCTAAAATTATATCATAAATAAGAGACTTGTTAAAGGGGGTGTTTGGCAATTCGAAAGCAAATTGAAAATGTGTAAGTTACTTTTCTTTTGCAAATAACTTTCACATCCACGTCAGCATATAAGTGAAATATAGTGTTTGTTCAAAAAACTAAATTATTGTTGAAAGTGCAACGTGAAGATGATGTGGCAAAATATGATTTATTAGCAAATTTAGTTAAAATTAGTTAATTAAAATTAGTTATTTTTGTCACTTTCACGTGACTGCGCCACTTTTTTAGGGAAAGTTAAAATTGTATTAAATACTAAGTGGTAACTTTCTAACATTTTACTTTTGTAATCACTTGCATGCAAATAAACACCTAAAATATTTTTAAAAAAAATCATTTCTCACTTTCATTTTTCACTTACATGCAAACAAACACCCCCTAAGTGCATCAAGTCCTTTTTTTTATTTTTCTTAAAAAATGCAATTTGTAATTGAACTGTCAATATTTAAAAGGATAGTTTCAGAGTCGCTTTGTCCTCTTCAATTAATTAAGCTTTGATTTCATCCCAAGTTAAGTATCTTTGACGGGCTTTTACTAAATTGATCACGGTTTAATGAAAACTGTCTATCAAGAAAATGAAGATCATACCTATTGGAGGAAACTACTCTTGCAATACGTGTTGAAGCTAGGCATGATTTTAAATGTCTTATAAAAAATAAAAAAAAATCATCTTTCACCAATTTTTCTCAGAACTACTAGAATGCTTTATGTCATGATTTTAGTGAGGAAAAAAAAGGAGTAATAAGTTTTGTTTAAGTTTGATTTTAATTAAATCCCTGACTAAGAAAACACTATTTAGATTTTCCTAAACTTAGAAAGTATCCAAATCCCTTCATATTATGTATAAACTTATGTAGAAAAAGTGGCCTCGAACTGTATGAAAGCCCTACATGTGGATCTAATTAATATGGAAAAGATAATAGGAGCTTGTCGAGAAAATACCATTATAGAGATTCCCTCCCTCCCCACAAAATCATTACGATGCCATTCACTCATATATAAAAAATAACATAAATAAACTATAAAAGAATTGCATTCATGTTATAAGCAGTGTGTAGTACAATGCTTATTATCATTACCGACCAATATTAAAAGTTACTTATACATCAAAACAATATCGTACAAATACTTATAGTTAACTAACTGCTAGTTGAACTATTTCAAATCTAAGAATTTTAACAAAGCTTTTTTCTAAATAGAATCAAGTATGTGAGGGTTTCGCGCTCAATTCGTACCAGAAGTGGAGTACAAATTTTATTGGAACACCCGAATGTAGTTGGGTGATCTATACCGTTCACGGTGGATAGACAGTTCATTTGAGAATTTTTAATTCTGGATTTATGATGTAAATCAGCCTATTCTTATAGGAATGATTATAAAGTTATTTCTATTCCTAAAAGTGGATAATTTTGGAGATATAAGGATGGGAAAGAAAAAAACATTAGATGCGTCAAGATAAAATTTGGACAAATTCTTGATCAATCCAATAAATCTTGAACAAAAACATCACATGGGTCTAAATCGAGCCATCTTTGGTAGATCCAGTGAAATTCAATCAGGTTCGGATCTTCTCCTTCTCGAATCCTCAATGTTATGTCTGATTTCAGGGGTGGATCCATCTAAAGAAATATTTTCCCTCTTCTATCTTTATTTTTGTCTTCTTGTTCAATTTTCTCCCCTTTTGTCTTTTTGGCTGTCTTGCTATGCACCGTCCACTTACCTTTCACAAAGCAAGAAACACACCATCGCCCTACCCCACCCCCACCCCCACCCCTAAAACAACAAATACAATGACTAAAAGAGAAGATGAATGAATAAAATAGAGTTAACTAAAATAAAATAAGATAAGATGTAAAGTTTAACTGGAATGAGGATCCTATTAGAATCATCTCTATACGAATGAAGTGGTTTGTATCGTTGATAGACATGCTGAAATTCTTAAATTGCACAAATGATATAGATCATTGTATTTCATGGGACTATTCTGATAAAGTATGTGCTCGTCTTAGTGCCAAATTGTTTTTAAGGAAGAAAAGGTCTGTTGCCCATTTTAATTAGGTCGAATATGATTAAGTTACTGTCTTGAGCATGGATTATGAATCAAATTAATTCAAAACTCTTAAGGTATTACTGACTCAAACTTTTTATCTGAATACATCAAAGGTTACTGCCATGGTTACAGAAAATGCTAGGCGGCCTAGGCGTTGGATCCGACGCCCGGAGCCTAGGCGGGGGCCTAGGCGTTTTTCTATTTTTAGTTTTTTTTATTACAATTACTGATAGCAAATGCCAATGTTATGGAAAGCTTATGCGCTGAACTGACATCTAAGTAGATTTCTTAAGTGGTCGGAGAGGAGGTTTTGTTGAAGGTCGGGAGAGGTAGAGGAGGTCCTGGAGCCTGCATAAGGAGGAGTTCCACGGGCAACTGTGGTGGAAACCTTCATAAGAAGGAGTTCCATGGGCAACTGTTCCACAGGCAACTATGGTGGAAACCTCGGTAACTGGCGGAGGAAATCACGATCAGTGCCTAAAGGGTGCAGTTCATGTAAGCAGACCACGCTCCCCTAGGCACTCCCAAATCCTAGGTGCGCAGCCTAGGTATCGCCTAGGCACTAGGCGCTAGGTAGGCGGCCAAGGTACCGCCTAGGCCTAGGCGTACGCCTAGGCGGGCTAGACGGAGGCTTTTTAAAACATTGTTACTATCATTATATATACAGCAGTGCCAAACTTATAGTCAGGATTGAAACCAATTATTTTATATTTGTACAAATCTCTTCAGGATGCTCAACATCCGTTTTAGAGTCTAGTAATACAAATGTACATCTTGTAGAATTTGGACTGACATCTTGATAAAGGTTCTATCCACTGTACCAAAACTCTAAACTTAGAACCGAGATTATAATTCTATATTTTAACAAAGACTATATATCATAAAAACCCCTTAATTCTAGACGATTATCTGAAAACCTCCCTTAACTTTCAAAATATCAGAAAACCCCTTTAAATTTAGGGTTATCGAGAAAACCCCTTTAACTTTTAGATTTTATTAGGAAAACCCCTAAATTAGGGGTTTTTAATAAAATCTCAGACTTAAAGGGAGTTTTTTGTTAAAATCTGAAAGTTAAAGGGGAGTTTTGTGATAATCCCTATACTTAAGGGGTTTATGATATTTTGGAAGTAAAGGGGGGTTTTCTGTTAATCATCCAAAGTTATGGGGGGGTTTACTGTTATTTACCTTTAACAAAATTATCATTTTCCAGACCAATAGTCTTCCCTCTAGAAAACAAAAATTAAGATCCCATATACTACTCTTTCTCTAAAAGAGGAAAAAGAAAAGAAGAAGAAAAACGCATAAAAATAAAATCATAGATAAAATGCATACAACGAAAGATTCATGTCCATGAATTAATCCTCTTTTAACTCAAAATTATAGACTCAAAGACAAGAAATAATAAAAGAAAAAAAAGAGATCATACCATTCATCCAATAGTGAGTTGGCTGAAAATGGTAAGCAGTTCTGAACTGAGTAGTGGCTAAAGGATTGGAGAAATTCTCAGCAGGAGGAATCTCCACCATCGAAGAAGAGAAGAAGAGGAATCCAAACAGCCATCTCAAACTGGAGAACAATGAAGCAGAAGAAGAAACCATAGTGTTTAACAATGGAGGACAAGAGAAAGGGACAAGAGAAAGGGGAAATTGATTAAGTGGCTAGTGAGGTTATTATTTAAGAATAAGGGAAAGTTGTGAGGAGAGTACTAAGGATAGCATGTGATTTTATAACGAAATAAAATTCTTGATTAATGCAATTATAATGAATTGGATTACTAATCAGGGCACTGGGCCCCGCTGGCAGTCTTTGGATGGTCCCATAAATTCCTTTCATTCCTATATGATCTATCAGTATAATTCCGAATATGTTAATATGTGTCTAATTATTGTTAATACATTCAGAATATCGTATCAGTGCAACTACCAATACTCTATCAGTATAATTGAACTATCATATTAGTGCACCAACTGTAAACTCTATATTGGACACTTATCACAATTTCTTTCATTCCTATATGATCTTCTATAGAGTATGTTTAGTGTTTTCAGAATTTAGGCTGTTGTATCCGGATAAAGTTGTGGCCCACTTGATATAAATTATCTTAATTTATTATGGTATTTAAATTCTTAGCCTATAAGGAGTAGTAGTGGATTTAGATAAGATCATATCCAGATAGCTTCCCTGGTGGATGGAAATTATTTCTAAGCAGTCTCATCTTTTAAGAATTCTAGTTATAACAGAATGGTCCTAGCCAAGCCTATAAATCCAATCATAGTTCCTCCATCAGATTTAGGCTTTTCGGTAAGATTATCTCTACTTTCGATCTAATTTTCTGAGTTACAGATCTATCTAGACAACAATGGTTAGAGGCATTTTTACTTTAATTTATTTCCGCTGTGTGCTCTGTATTTATTTAGATTACAATTTCTTTCATGTGATATCAGAGCCAACTCCATCTATGTTGTTTAGCATTTTAAACTTTCGAATTATATCTCTGCTTGTAGTTTTTCCACGACTAAAGTATATATTACACGATCTAGTCTATGCAAAAATCTTTTACTAAAATAAAACATTTAGTTTCTAGAATCACACTTTAAAATTCAGATCTTAGTTTTCCTTTGTCGTTTATTGCTTGGATTATAAAGTTTATGAAAAACTACATCTCTGTTGCTTTGCGTTGCATAAAGATCTATTTCTATCTGTGTTTCTTACTGATGATTTGTGATATACTTGCATATTTTATAAAGTGTGTGTATAGCAATGAATGAAACTGCCAATTTGCTCCATGTGCTAATGTCGGTCACTATTGGTTTCTTTCAGCATTCAAATAATTAATTTATTGAAGTGTGTTGTTATTATTAGATCATATTGAATCTAAAATATTTTGGATTGTGATTTTGTCCACATGTTAACAGTAATCAAGTTCCGCACTGTTTAAGTTATCAATTAAAGTTACATGCTTTCGGTTTAATTATACAGATGCATGTTTTGATCACCAAGTCAAGTTTTTTATGTAGAACTTTTTCCGATAACATTGCTTTGTTATGATACAGTGCGGATTAGTAAAAAGAAAATACAGTTCTTTCTAAATTGAATGTATTGAAGTTCAGTTATATTCTATTATGAATTTATTAGGAAACATGTGCAACATATGTGTTCTACAATTTGTTAAAATTCTAGGTTTATGATGTCCTGAAGTAATAATGATTACCGAATGACTTAAGAGTAGCCATGGCATCTTAGGTCATGAGGATAGTTGAATAAAGATTAACACACTTTATTAAGCTTTAATGGCATCTAAGTTGCGATTAATTCAAAGAAATAGTGACCCGGCCCCATAGGGAAGTTGTTATTGCTTTGAGTTAATTGGAATAAGATATTAAAAATAATATTAAGAGATAATTTTTTCTAGACCCATAGGTATGGAATAATTTATTTCTTAATCATCTCTGTTTGATTATCCTCTGTGGGGCTTCGTTCCTAATCATCTTCTCTCTGCTGGATCATTGTCCATGCCATTAGTGAGTACTATAACTTCCGGATTAATCATAATTTATTTTCTAATACTTAATTTCTTGGATTTAACAACACCAATTGGCTACATTTGTCTAGGAGGACATAGCTGCTTCCAGCAAAAAAGCACTACCCAAGCTTCCGGTGACCCACAAAGGGTTTAAAATTTTTTTTTACCTTCATTTGTTTCGTACAGAAAAATGATAAGGATATTACTTATAATTTGTGTGGTGAAACCCAAATCTAAGACCATGTTTGACAACGACTCAAAAACTATTTAAGGGTCAAATTTGGGCTTACGAAAACTTAATCAATCCTGGTTCTTTGCGGCTTACTAAACACATATTTTCTCAAAACGAGCTTAGAATCAGTCAGGACTTGTTTTGAGTGGTTGTCAAATTGGCCCTAAGTGTATTAAATGACCCGTTTTGTTAGAAAACTTGTTTTTCTATTGGGTTTTGCATATATATATATATATATATATATATATATATATATATATATATATATATATATATATATATATATATATATATATATATATATATATGGGGAAAAATCGCCAACCCCGCCATCAAAGGGATGAACTTCGCTGCCGCGAGCTCAACCGGCTTATCGGATGAGCTTCGCCGGCAAGAGCTCAAGAGCCGCTGTTTAACGAAC
The DNA here is from genome assembly GCA_012295165.1 of Asparagus setaceus. NCBI lineage: Eukaryota > Viridiplantae > Streptophyta > Magnoliopsida > Asparagales > Asparagaceae > Asparagus > Asparagus setaceus. The sequence goes on from CM022707.1 coordinate 28,312,195, forward strand.
TTCGCCCGCGCGAGGTCGTCCCACTCGTTGAGCTCGCCAGCAAGAGCTCAAGAGCCGCCTGTTTAACGAACTCGCCCGCACAAGGTCGTCCCACTCATTGAGCTCGCCAGCAAGAGCTCAAGAGCCGCCTGTTTAACGAACTCGCTCGCACGAGGTAGCTCAAGAGCCGCCTGTTTAACGAACTCGCCCGCACGAGGTCGTCCCACTCATTGAGCTCGCCAGCAAGAGCTCAAGAGCCGCCTGTTTAACGAACTCGCCCGCACGAGGTCGTCCCACGCGATGAGCTCGCCCACAGGAGTCCAACGTCGCTCACCAGTCAACCCCGCCTGTGCGCCAAGCACGCCTGCAAAGGGTTCGTCTGCACAACGAACGCCAGCTCACACGTTGAGGGGGCCCGCCAGTTGACCCCGCTTGTTCGGCAAGCTCGTCTGAGCATTTAAACAACTCTCAAGCTTCGCTGCTTTCGGTATGCGAGCGATTGCGGTGGCGCTTACTTGGGGAAGTGGGCCCACCCACTTTCCACGTCCTGGGTAATGATGAGACATGGCTCTCATTACCCCTATAGCGGTCACGTCCCGCAGCTAGAGGGCATGGTGCTCCTCACCTATTAGTGGTCACATCCCACAAGTCAAAAGGGATGGCCACTTGCTCGGTAAAGCTCACCCGTTAGATGAACTCGTCTATACAAGTTCAACCGCGCCTGCATGCTTTGTTGGCCTGCGAATCAAGCACGTCCGCAAGGGGGCCCGCCAGTTGACTCTGCCTGCGAATCAAGCACGCCGCAAAGGGTTCGCTCGCACAACTAACGCCACCACACGCTGAGGGGCCCGCCAGCTGACCCCGCTTGTTCTAAGAAGCTCGCCCGCAAGCTCGCATGAACATTCAAAAGGCTCGCTTGCCCACCCACTTTGCACATCCTGGGTTATGATAAGACATGGCTCTCATTACCTCATCAGTGGTCACATCCCACAGCTGAAGGAGGGCATGGCGCCCCTTACCTATTAGTGGTCACATCCCACAAGTCAAACGGGTGGCCTATCCCACCCATTGGCCTATTTATAAACCTCCTTGACAATAAGAGAGGGGGGCTGGCAACAAGGTTGGGAAACTACTACTGGGAAGAAAGAGCAAGCCAAAGGGTTACTCTCTTGCTCCATTAACTCAAGTTTGAGCAGAAGCTTGGATTGTGGAAGTAGACTCCATCTGAATCCTCAGATTTGGAGGCTCTCGAGCTCTTTGCAAACTCTTGCATTATAGCTCATCCAAGCGAGCGCGGGTAGAACCGAACTCAAACACGCCGGAGCTTCTACTGCGCACTGAAGCTCGACCGCAACGTCAATCGGATCGTCCAAGGGAAGCAAACTCGACTCGAGCATCAAGGGAGGCATCCTATCGCCACCGACGAACCCACGTTAAACAAGAAGGGCCTTCCCTTCGCTTTTGTTGTAAAAAGCGATTCTTGATTTGTAAACAAGCAATTCAACTTATACAAACCGAGAGGAGATTTTTTACACCAAACAATATATATATATATGGGGAAAAATCGCCAACCCCGCCAGGCGCCAAGCACGCCGCAAAGGGTTCGCTCGCACAACTAACGCCACCACACGCTGAGGGGCCCGCCAGCTGACCCCGCTTGTTCTAAGAAGCTCGCCCAAGCTCGCATGAACATTCAAAGGCTCGCTTGCCCACCCACTTTGCACATCACGGGTTATGATAAGACATGGCTCTCATTACCTCATCGCTGGTCACATCCCACAAGTCAAACGGGTGGCCTATCCCACCCATTGGCCTATTTATAAACCTCCTTGACAATAAGAGAGTGGCAACAAGGTTGGGAAACTACTACTGGGAAGAAAGAGCAAGCCAAAGGGTTACTCTCTTGCTCCATTAACTCAAGTTTGAGCAGAAGCTTGGATTGTGGAAGTAGACTCCATCTGAATCCTCAGATTTGGAGGCTCTCGAGCTCTTTGCAAACTCTTGCATTATAGCTCATCCAAGCGAACGCGGGTAGAACCGAACTCAAACACGGAGCTTCTATCACAAGACCGAAGCTCGACCGCAACGTCAATCGGATCGTCCAAGGGAAGCAAACTCGACTCGAGCATCAAGGGAGGCATCCTATCGCCACCGACGAACCCACGTTAAACAAGAAGGGCCTTCCCTTCGCTTTTGTTGTAAAAAGCGATTCTTGATTTGTAAACAAGCAATTCAACTTATACAAACCGAGAGGAGATTTTTTACACCAAACAATATATATATATATATATATATATATAATTCTAAGGAGCCACCTTAGATTGAATCTAAGAATGCACCTCTCGATATGGATTGGGCTATTTCAATGGACGATCCGCCCCATTCATCATGATCTATATGTAGAAAAATTAACAGATCAAAGTAGTTTGATTCATACTCTAAAAGGCTCCAAATTATGTGAAAATTTTATCACATATACTTAATGACGTGTTGAACAAGATGTGCGGTGCGATCATGAATTTGATGAACCGATTAGTCTAGCTCACGATAACATTTGAGCTCACCATCTCACAATAGCATTACTCATATATATATATATATATATATATATATATATATATATATATATATATATATATATATATATATATATATATATATATATATATATATATATAATTCTAAGGAGCCACCTTAGATTGAATCTAAGAATGCACCTCTCGATATGGATTGGGCTATTTCAATGGACGATCCGCCCCATTCATCATGATCTAAATATCTTAAAACATCTATAAAATAAAAATCATGATGTTTCAATATTTCTAACACATATTTTTCATTGTCACTTTAGTTGTATTGTCGTAAAATCGTTAATTTTACAATCACTTAATGCATGAGTAACTACCACCCAATATGCCTAATTTTTTATTTATACACCATCCAAAACATATAGATCAAAATGAACGGAGTGGATCAAGTAAATTGATTGCATATAACGTAATTTTGAAGGTGCATCCTTGTCACGCCCCGCTTCCCGAAATACCCGGAAGCGGTGGGTGAACAAGCCCGCGACGTATTAGGTTGAGGAGAAATACGAATAATTAAAATATTTCCTCTCAATCTAATAGCCAAGCGTCAAGTAATCATAAAATACATCACAGTCACAGATCCCATCACAGCCAGTAAGAATAAATAATAATCCAGAACAGGAAGTACATATCACCAAAATGAAATAACATCCAGGACTATAAAGAGTCAACATATCTGAAACAATTCATGTGGCTAAAGAAACTAGAGAAATCTAAACAATGTCTACTAAAATGGAAATACTAAAATCAGTCTAAAGTTCATCAACTACTGAAAATAAGAAGAAAACTAAGCTTCAACTCGATCTACTCCGTCATCTGGAAGGTTCTCCGCCGAAAATTTCGGCTCTAAGCATCTCCACCGAACACATCAGTCATCTAAATCGGCGTACACCAAGAGAATAGATGCGTCGGCGTGTATAACACGGCAAGATCCCACAAGCAATAGCGATATAATAATAATACAAGCGAATGCAAATGTCGAAGCGTGATCGATACACGATAACAATACAATTAACCATCCATGTAAAGATCGAATGAGATTAATATTAAGAAATCTACAAAGCGAGGCGTGAATGCGTCGGCGAAATAATCAAACAAGGAAACCCTCATGTATATACCATATGTCTCGGATCGTAAATAACTAAATACTAACCCCAAACTATACACGGATGGAACATACAAGCGGAAATAAAGCATCGACATGTGCATCTCAAGTGTCCGGTACAACCGGTGCCCTAAGCGTCAAATATCTCAACTCGATGTCCGTGATCTAGCCATCCTATAACAGTCATCGGATCATAACTCTCACAGAGTCGAAATTCATATCAGGATAGCGGTGTTCACAAATCCTCTACGTGCATCCAATGCCGCTACACAAATCGGCCGAGGACTACACGCAACCGATTCTACCGTCCGACACAAGCAGACTCGGTGAATACACAAGTACACCGACTAAAGTGACTACACAAATTTAAACTTTAGCCCTACAAACCAACCCGGTGACTACACAAATTCACCGGTGCGAAGTCCGAAGATACATCAATGACCATATCCGATCACATGAACCAAGACTTTCCCATCCCACGGTCTCAGGTAAATCAAGTCAACGATGCCGATATATCAAACACGGGTTCACCTCCTAAGCAGGTCAACACACACATGTCACTAGGTCATGTTCATGACAACCCAAGTCCCTAAGTCATGAACTACTACGGTTCTGGACACAACAAGACTGTGAATAAATGCAATTAACATGTCACAGGTGTAATTACTCTACGTGTCTGTAGGCATCAAAAATTGCTGAAGAACCTCAAATATGACTAAATCATGAGAAGATCGAAGGACAACGTCGTCGAAATCTCAAGAAGCCCAATATGGAAGATTGTGTCTCGCTACAAGGCGAGACACTTATGTGTGCCTCGCCACTAGCGAGACACTTTGATGTGTCTCGCCATGCGAGACACTTATGTGTGCCTCGCCACTAGCGAGACACTTTGATGTGTCTCGCCATAAGCGAGACACTTACTTGTGTCTCGCCATAAGCGAGACACTTACTTGTGTCTCGCCAAATACAGACACCCGTAATACTTAAAATGAGCTCGAAGGGTCTAAATCAATGCCGGTGGGGCCCACTTGACTTTATCAACGCAGAGACATTCGGATACTTTAATGGGCGGTTACCGCGAAAATCGCCCACTAGGCGTGATTTTAGGGCATTTAATCGCGCCTAAAAGCAAAGGCGCATAACAAATGAAGGATTGATTAATCGCCGCCGGCCAATGAGGCAACATACCGCCGGCCGCCAGCCGAGGTAAATGACATCGCCGCCAAAGCGAGGCAAAGATAGCGCCAGGGTACCGAAGCCGCCGCTTAACCGCAAATGTGGAGCACTTATGACTTGTGTTTCTTCAGAGGGCACGTTTCCCAAGGACTATAAATACCCCCCTACATCCACTTGGGCAGGGGATCGGCATTTTGGCAATCAGAGATCAAACAAAAATCAGAGCTTTTGCAAGGAGAGAGAGAGAATCCAAGCTTCCAAAGTTCAAGAACACGATCCAAACAGAGATTCCTTGAGTTTAAGCTTTGACTTATTCTTGAGAAGAGTAGATATCTTACTTTGCTAAGATATTTGCTGAAGTTCTTGTTTCCTTTGCGAAGCATCAACTAAACCCTGTCGATCCGACGATCGTTGCTCGGTGGTCCACGGATTACGCGTCCCCGGCACAGGCAAAGTCCCACAAAAATAGGAGATCTACACTTGTAGTGTCTTTTGTTCGAGTTTGTGAGAGAGTTATCTAAAATTTCTTTGTAATTGAAAATCAAAGTGTAATTTTCTTAAGTTTTGTAATGGAAACGACAAAGAAATCAACTTTCGACCCAAACACGATGGCGACCACAGTGGGAGCCAATGGTCTCGAGCCCGAGATCGTTGTGTCGCAGCCTTGCAGCGATCAAGCCGACCTTATGGTCGATGGACTGGATTACTTCTTCGATCAAGCCAAGTTCGAAGAATATCGCTCCTCTTCTTCATCGAAGTCGTCCTCACCCCGCAAACATCGGAGGATATCATCCCCTAAGAGAGAGGTTCGTTCTGTTGTGATGTGCAACGATCTTCGCTCGCTATGCATGAGGCGCATTTCCTCTCAACAAGATCTCAACCGACCGGACGAAGAGAGCTCGCCAAAGACGACGCCAAAAGATGGCCCGTCGGTTCGCCAAGGCTCGAGTCGACGGATGGAGTTCACTATCGAACTCACGCGGATCAAAGGCATCAACAAACCGCAATCTCTCAATCCGTCGGCCTCCTCCCAAGGAAGAATGGGTTCTCGCCAAAAGGGCCCGATTGACAAAGAAGGAGCGCTCAAAACGCCGCACGCTTTGCTCGAGCACGCCGTTGTTCGCAAGGCGCAGAGTCTAAATCAACCCGACAAATGGCTCAAAATCGCCAAGCATGGATCCCGAAGTCGACATCAAAATCGGCTCAAGAGTCTGTCGCCAGCGGTTTTCGGTAGAGGCGGTGTAAAGCGCCTCCAGCGCCCGGTAGCGATCTGGTACCTGCCAACAGCGAAGCGTGTAAAGCATCTCGGCGCCGGTGAGCAGCCAGCTTACCTGCCAAAAGCGAAGGGCCCTTCATGCATTGACAAAGATGGGCTTTTCCGCCCCTTTCTTCCACTTCTCCGGATGAGGTATCAACCTTTAAGTCTGGAAATCCGACAACTTCAGTGTTTAGTCATCTTGGTCCACAACCAGGAAATAAAAGCAAGGTTCCAGTGAAGAAACGCTTGGATTACCCAGCCGAAGAGTCTTGAGCAAGTCGAAATATCCCGTGTCTCTAGAATTCCAATTACATCTCGTTTGAGCATCCCACAAGGGTCCACGAGTCTGGCGAGAAGAAGAAGTTGAGGCAAGTGACTCGCAAAATCACGAGAGATGACCGGACCCTTGTGATTCATACGTAAGCAACTTCGATGACGGCCAAGCGGCGGAAGTTGTCTCTCAAGTCAAGCGGCGGCGTCCCCAAAGAAGCGTGTCCTCCAATTAAGGACAATGTTACACTTGGGGTGGAAGTACAACCGGTGATAAACCACACCAACCACATCATCGGTGGGGGTGGCAACACCTGAAAGAGGGCGATCGGCGAAATAGATTGTTCTTGCTCGTGTGCAAAATTGATTAAGACGCCGTTATCGGGATGTGCACGATTACGAGTGAGCGCTCACCACAAAGAGCCGATATTGAGCGGCTTTCCTGTCGGCAATGGAAAATCTGAAGCCACAGTCAAGACGACATCGAAGAAGAAGGAGATCATCCATCCAAATTGATGAGTTTCCGGCGACCATTAATATGGTGAACAAAGGAAAAGGACCGGCGACGGATGCGATCCCGATTTCACCCCGCAGAAAAGTCAAGACCGAAGTTTCCCAGCAGATGTCTTGGTTACAATTGCGAGCTACCCAACGCATCGACTATAGAAGGATGCATGAGGGAGAGTCATCTGATGATGAAGCTTCCGACAGCAATTCGGCGATAGCTTCCGATGATACAATGTCAAGTGTTGGTTGTCATCCCAGAGAAGCTTTTACCATTACTCCCGACGTCCTGGCTCAAATGTTACAAGAAGCCTTAGCCAAGCAAAGAGAAGAGCTTAAGGCTGAAATGAGAACAGAGATGGAGCTAGCCATGCAACAGATGAGGGAGTCGCAAGCCCAAACGGTTGCACAACACAGGTCCGATCAACGACACGAAACGGTCGACAAGGTGGAGTTACCCACCATAATATCGAAGACAGTGATTCGGAGATTGACGAACACATTTACGCTGATCAACCTCTAAAGAAAGCTGCATCTAGTGCTCAAGGTGGAAATGATCCAATTCTTCCTATTGGAAATAATCCAAAACAAGGGGAGGATGATGGCGAAAGGATGAAAGAGCTTGAAGATAAAATCAATGCTTTGATGTCCACACAGGAAGTCAAAAGGACTGGTATCCCGTGTTCGTATCCAGAGAATGGGATTCAATCCCTTACCCGAAATTCAATTTGATCAACTTCACGCCATTTGACGGAGAGGGTCACCTTCACAACACCGATTTACTTCAAATCACATTTGGGGTAATCTCGGAAACGAGCCTCGATGGTTCGGTCATTCGTCGGTACTCTTGGCGGGCTGCCGATTGGTATCGAAGACTCAAGTAGGAGTATTAGCTGCTGGGAGGACATGGAAAATTCTTTTCTCAAGAACTTCTTCGATGGCGACACGAAGTCTCAATTGGAACTCTCCTAGGCAGCGAAAGGTGGGGAGACAATCGACACCTTCGTTAAGCGATTCATAATAAAGCTATGAATTGCGTGGATCCACCATCAAGAGTTCATATTGAAGACTTGCCACAACAATCTTTCTATAGAATTCTTTGGAAGTCATGGGGTCGCCCCACCAACTACGTGGAAAGACCTAAAAATACGAGGAGAACAAGCCGGCGCTTCCTCGAAGGAAGAAAGCCGAAGAGGCAAAATGACGGTGACCCCTCGAAGTAAATTTTTCCTCTCGTAATAGAGGAAAGGCATCTCAGATCGCTGTTAGTCAAGCGCCGCAACAACGACCGCGGCCAAAAGCTTCTAAATCGAATTCCACAGACATACTCTTTCAAGGACGAAGAAGTTCCAATCATCTTCAAACACCTCCTTGATAACAAAAATCAAGTTGCCTCCAATTACAAATCAAGAGGAGGCTAACAAAACTTCGGACCCTAAATACCGTATGCACTACGAGGATCCTCCATCCTACAAAGGATTGCTTAGCTCTCAAGGCCATTATCCAAGCCTTGGTTGAAGCCGGCGCCTTAACGCCGAAATAAGTGAATCAAACTTGACTCAAACGGTATCACAGTATAAAGCTGCTCCCTCGTACTCAAGCGGTATCTGAGTATAAGCTGCTCCCTCGTACTCAAGCGGTATCACAGTATAAAGCTGCTCCCTCGTACTCAAGCGGTATCTGAGTATAAGCTGCTCCCTCACGGACTCAAGCGGTATCACAGTATAAAGCTGCTCCCTCGTACTCAAGCGGTATCTGAGTATAAAGCTGCTCCCTCGTACTCAAGCGGTATCACAGTATAAAGCTGCTCCCTTTCCTCCGATGAATATAAGAGGTTAAAGCTGCTCTTCCTTCTTACTCACTCCGGCATTGTTTTTGCGAAGAAAGCGGGGTGGATAATCCATGAACGAGAGGTCCACTTTCCAGATTGAGCAATCAAACCTTCCTACAGTTAGGATTGTCTCAAAAAATTCCTATCCTGGTCAAACCTTCCTACAGTTAGGACCACGGCCAAAATCCCTTCTCGATTCTTTCCATGAATGAGAGGTCCACTTTCCAGATTGAGCGATCAAACCTTCCGACAGTTAGGATTGTCTCAAATATCTGCTTGGTCAAACCTTCTTACAGTTAGGACCACGGCCAATATCCTATCTCGATTCCTTCTATGAACGAGAGGTCCACTTCCAGATTGAGCGATCAAACCTTCCGACAATTAGGATTGTCTCAAAACTCCTATCCCGATCAAACCTTCCTACAGTTAGGATCATTTTTAATTTTCACTCCCACTTGGTCAAACCTTCCTCTGATTAGGACCACGGTCAAAATCCCTCTCGATTCCTTTTGAGAGGTCTACTCCGAATGTGGTTCGCTACCCCAAGAGAAGACACAACGGGTTCGTTTTAGCCCCAAGAGAAAACACAACAGGTTCGCTGCCCCAAGAGAAGACACAACGGGTTCGTTTTAGCCCCAGAGAAAACACAAATTCCACAAGCCTCATTATTCAAAATTGTAGCATAGATGTCATTACCTAATGACACCTAAACTATGCTTTTATGCATAGGGATGTTATCTCGTCCCTTATCGGAGATAAGTCGCATCTAACACATCTTTAGGGTAATCAATTCCGTGATAATTGATCAAGCCTACGATTCAAAATCGTAGCATAGATGTCATTACCTAATGACACCTAAACTATGCCTTCATGCATAGGGATATTATCTCTGTCCCTTATCGGAGATAAGTCCGCATCTAACACATCTTTAGGGTAATCAATTCCGTGATAATTGATCAAGCCTACGATTCAAAATCGTAGCATAGATGTCATTACCTAATGACACCTAAACTATGCCTTCATGCATAGGGATATTATCTCTGTCCCTTATCGGAGATAAGTCCGCATCTAACACATCTTTAGGGTAATCAATTCCGTGATAATTGATCAAGCCTACGATTCAAAATCGTAGCATAGATGTCATTACCTAATGACACCTAAACTATGCCTTCATGCATAGGGATATTATCTCTGTCCCTTATCGGAGATAAGTCGCATCTAACACATGCCGCCGTAATCAATTCCGTGATAATTGATCAAGCCTACGATTCAAAATCGTAGCATAGATGTCATTACCTAATGACACCTAAACTATGCCTTCATGCATAGGGATATTATCTCTGTCCCTTATCGAGATAAGTCCGCATCTAACACATGCCGCCGTAATCAATTCCGTGATAATTGATCAAGCCTACGATTCAAAATTGTAGCATAGATGTCATTACCTAATGACACCTAAACTATGCCTTCATGCATAGGGATATTATCTCTGTCCCTTATCAGAGATAAGTCTGCATCTAACACATGCCGCCGTAATCAATTCCGTGATAATTGATCAAGCCTACGTATTCAAAATCGTAGCATAGATGTCATTACCTAATGACACCTAAACTATGCCTTCATGCATAGGGATATTATCTCTGTCCCTTATCAGAGATAAGTCTGCATCTAACACATGCTGCCGGGTAATCAATTCCCGTGATAATTGATCAAGCCTACGTATTCAAAATCGTAGCATAGATGTCATTACCTAATGACACCTAAACTATGCCTTCATGCATAGGGATATTATCTCTGTCCCTTATCGAGATAAGTCCGCATCTAACACATGCCGCCGTAATCAATTCCGTGATAATTGATCAAGCCTACGATTCAAAATTGTAGCATAGATGTCATTACCTAATGACACCTAAACTATGCCTTCATGCATAGGGATATTATCTCTGTCCCTTATCAGAGATAAGTCTGCATCTAACACATGCCGCCGGGTAATCAATTCCCGTGATAATTGATCAAGCCTACGTATTCAAAATCGTAGCATAGATGTCATTACCTAATGACACCTAAACTATGCCTTCATGCATAGGGATATTATCTCTGTCCCTTATCAGAGATAAGTCTGCATCTAACACATGCTGCCGGGTAATCAATTCCGTGATAATTGATCAAGCCTACGATTCAAAATTGTAGCATAGATGTCATTACCTAATGACACCTAAACTATGCCTTCATGCATAGGGATACGGGTTCGTTTTAGCCCCAAGAGAAAACACAACAGGTTCGCTGCCCCAAGAGAAAACACAACAGGTTCGCTGCCCCAAGAGAAAACACAACAGGTTCGCTGCCCCAAGAGAAAACACAACAGGTTCGCTGCCCCAAGAGAAGACACAACGGGTTCGTTTTAGCCCCAAGAGAAAACACAACAGGTTCGCTGCCCCAAGAGAAGACACAACGGGTTCGTTTTAGCCCCAAGAGAAAACACAACAGGTTCGCTGCCCCAAGAGAAAACACAACAGGTTCGCTGCCCCAAGAGAAAACACAACAGGTTCGCTGCCCCAAGAGAAAACACAACAGGTTCGCTGCCCCAAGAGAAAACACAACAGGTTCGCTGCCCCAAGAGAAGACACAACGGGTTCGTTTTAGCCCCAAGAGAAAACACAACAGGTTCGCTGCCCCAAGAGAAAACACAACAGGTTCGCTGCCCCAAGAGAAAACACAACAGGTTCGCTGCCCCAAGAGAAAACACAACAGGTTCGCTGCCCCAAGAGAAAACACAACAGGTTCGCTGCCCCAAGAGAAGACACAACGGGTTCGTTTTAGCCCCAAGAGAAAACACAACAGGTTCGCTGCCCCAAGAGAAAACACAACAGGTTCGCTGCCCCAAGAGAAAACACAACAGGTTCGCTGCCCCAAGAGAAGACACAACGGGTTCGTTTTAGCCCCAAGAGAAAACACAACAGGTTCGCTGCCCCAAGAGAAGACACAACGGGTTCGTTTTAGCCCCAAGAGAAAACACAACAGGTTCGCTGCCCCAAGAGAAAACACAACAGGTTCGCTGCCCCAAGAGAAAACACAACAGGTTCGCTGCCCCAAGAGAAAACACAACAGGTTCGCTGCCCCAAGAGAAAACACAACAGGTTCGCTGCCCCAAGAGAAGACACAACGGGTTCGTTTTAGCCCCAAGAGAAAACACAACAGGTTCGCTGCCCCAAGAGAAAACACAACAGGTTCGCTGCCCCAAGAGAAAACACAACAGGTTCGCTGCCCCAAGAGAAGACACAACGGGTTCGTTTTAGCCCCAAGAGAAAACACAACAGGTTCGCTGCCCCAAGAGAAGACACAACGGGTTCGTTTTAGCCCCAAGAGAAAACACAACAGGTTCGCTGCCCCAAGAGAAAACACAACAGGTTCGCTGCCCCAAGAGAAAACACAACAGGTTCGCTGCCCCAAGAGAAGACACAACGGGTTCGTTTTAGCCCCAAGAGAAAACACAACAGGTTCGCTGCCCCAAGAGAAAACACAACAGGTTCGCTGCCCCAAGAGAAGACACAACGGGTTCGTTTTAGCCCCAAGAGAAAACACAACAGGTTCGCTGCCCCAAGAGAAAACACAACAGGTTCGCTACCCCAAGAGAAGACACAACGGGTTCGTTTTAGCCCCAAGAGAAAACACAACAGGTTCGCTGCCCCAAGAGAAAACACAACAGGTTCGCTGCCCCAAGAGAAAACACAACAGGTTCGCTGCCCCAAGAGAAAACACAACAGGTTCGCTGCCCCAAGAGAAAACACAACAGGTTCGCTGCCCCAAGAGAAAACACAACAGGTTCGCTGCCCCAAGAGAAGACACAACGGGTTCGTTTTAGCCCCAAGAGAAAACACAACAGGTTCGCTGCCCCAAGAGAAAACACAACAGGTTCGCTGCCCCAAGAGAAAACACAACAGGTTCGCTGCCCCAAGAGAAAACACAACAGGTTCGCTGCCCCAAGAGAAGACACAACGGGTTCGTTTTAGCCCCAAGAGAAAACACAACAGGTTCGCTGCCCCAAGAGAAAACACAACAGGTTCGCTGCCCCAAGAGAAAACACAACAGGTTCGCTGCCCCAAGAGAAAACACAACAGGTTCGCTGCCCCAAGAGAAAACACAACAGGTTCGCTGCCCCAAGAGAAGACACAACGGGTTCGCTGCCCCAAGAGAAAACACAACAGGTTCGCTGCCCCAAGAGAAAACACAACAGGTTCGCTGCCCCAAGAGAAAACACAACAGGTTCGCTGCCCCAAGAGAAAACACAACAGGTTCGCTGCCCCAAGAGAAAACACAACAGGTTCGCTGCCCCAAGAGAAAACACAACAGGTTCGCTGCCCCAAGAGAAAACACAACAGGTTCGCTGCCCCAAGAGAAAACACAACAGGTTCGCTGCCCCAAGAGAAAACACAACAGGTTCGCTGCCCCAAGAGAAGACACAACGGGTTCGTTTTAGCCCCAAGAGAAAACACAACAGGTTCGCTACCCCAAGAGAAGACACAACGGGTTCGTTTTAGCCCCAAGAGAAAACACAACAGGTTCGCTGCCCCAAGAGAAGACACAACGGGTTCGTTTTAGCCCCAAGAGAAAACACAACAGGTTCGCTGCCCCAAGAGAAGACACAACGGGTTCGTTTTAGCCCCAAGAGAAAACACAACAGGTTCGCTGCCCCAAGAGAAAACACAACAGGTTCGCTGCCCCAAGAGAAAACACAAATTCCACAAGCCTCATTATTCAATATCGTAGCATAAAGTCTAAGAGAATTCACTCTTTTAGCACAACGTAACATGTAGAACGGACTCGGATAATCTACATGCTAGCCCAACTCAAACGGTAGTTGGTAAAGGCTCATCAAATCCGTTGATGGTGAGGGTTTGCCAAAAATCCTATATCTATCATACAAGCAATAACTTGAGACACGGGTTCACTCTTCCTCGCCGGGTCAAGCACTTTCTCCTACCGCGATTTTAATGCACTTTGTAACTCATTGCTAATGCAAATGTGGAGCACTTATGACTTGTGTTTCTTCAGAGGGCACGTTTCCCAAGGACTATAAATACCCCCCTACATCCACTTGGGCAGGGGATCGGCATTTTGGCAATCAGAGATCAAACAAAAATCAGAGCTTTTGCAAGGAGAGAGAGAGAATCCAAGCTTCCAAAGTTCAAGAACACGATCCAAACAGAGATTCCTTGAGTTTAAGCTTTGACTTATTCTTGAGAAGAGTAGATATCTTACTTTGCTAAGATATTTGCTGAAGTTCTTGTTTCCTTTGCGAAGCATCAACTAAACCCTGTCGATCCGACGATCGTTGCTCGGTGGTCCACGGATTACGCGTCCCCGGCACAGGCAAAGTCCCACAAAAACAGGAGATCTACACTTGTAGTGTCTTTTGTTCGAGTTTGTGAGAGAGTTATCTAAAATTTCTTTGTAATTGAAAATCAAAGTGTAATTTTCTTAAGTTTTGTAATGGAAACGACAAAGAAATCAACTTTCGACCCAAACAGTGTCGGTGTCGTGTATCATGAACAGTAACGTGAATAACTATCAACAATGGTGCAACATGAAAATGTGAAATGAGAGAAGTTAATCACATGAAATGACGCGGTTTTCAACATAAATTCCCATGAAATCCTTTAAACTAATTCTCAACATAATCATCCAACGACGTGCACGGACTGCACGACGGCTCAACGACGTGCACGGACTGCACGACGGCTCAACGACGTGCACGGACTGCACGACGGCTCAACGACGTGCACGGACTGCACGACGGCTCAACGACGTGCACGGACTGCACGACGGCTCAACGACGTGCACGGACTGCACGACGGCTCAACGACGTGCACGGACTGCACGACGGCTCAACGACGTGCACGGACTGCACGACGGCTCAACGGTGTGCACGGACTGCACGACGGCTCAACGACGTGCACGGACTGCACGACGGCTCAACGACGTGCACGGACTGCACGACGGCTCAACGACGTGCACGGACTGCACGACGGCTCAACGGTGTGCACGGACTGCACGACGGCTCAACGACGTGCACGGACTGCACGACGGCTCAACGACGTGCACGGACTGCACGACGGCTCAACGGTGTGCACGGACTGCACGACGGCTCAACGGTGTGCACGGACTGCACGACGGCTCAACGACGTGCACGGACTGCACGACGGCTCAACGACGTGCACGGACTGCACGACGGCTCAACGACGTGCACGGACTGCACGACGGCTCAACGGTGTGCACGGACTGCACGACGGCTCAACGACGTGCACGGACTGCACGACGGCTCAACGACGTGCACGGACTGCACGACGGCTCAACGGTGTGCACGGACTGCACGACGGCTCAACGACGTGCACGGACTGCACGACGGCTCAACGACGTGCACGGACTGCACGACGGCTCAACGGTGTGCACGGACTGCACGACGGCTCAACGACGTGCACGGACTGCACGACGGCTCAACGACGTGCACGGACTGCACGACGGCTCAACGACGTGCACGGACTGCACGACGGCTCAACGACGTGCACGGACTGCACGACGGCTCAACGACGTGCACGGACTGCACGACGGCTCAACGACGTGCACGGACTGCACGACGGCTCAACGACGTGCACGGACTGCACGACGGCTCAACGACGTGCACGGACTGCACGACGGCTCAACGACGTGCACGGACTGCACGACGGCTCAACGGTGTGCACGGACTGCACGACGGCTCAACGACGTGCACGGACTGCACGACGGCTCAACGACGTGCACGGACTGCACGACGGCTCAACGGTGTGCACGGACTGCACGACGGCTCAACGACGTGCACGGACTGCACGACGGCTCAACGACGTGCACGGACTGCACGACGGCTCAACGGTGTGCACGGACTGCACGACGGCTCAACGACGTGCACGGACTGCACGACGGCTCAACGACGTGCACGGACTGCACGACGGCTCAACGGTGTGCACGGACTGCACGACGGCTCAACGGTGTGCACGGACTGCACGACGGCTCAACGACGTGCACGGACTGCACGACGGCTCAACGACGTGCACGGACTGCACGACGGCTCAACGGTGTGCACGGACTGCACGACGGCTCAACGACGTGCACGGACTGCACGACGGCTCAACGACGTGCACGGACTGCACGACGGCTCAACGACGTGCACGGACTGCACGACGGCTCAACGACGTGCACGGACTGCACGACGGCTCAACGACGTGCACGGACTGCACGACGGCTCAACGACGTGCACGGACTGCACGACGGCTCAACGACGTGCACGGACTGCACGACGGCTCAACGGTGTGCACGGACTGCACGACGGCTCAACGACGTGCACGGACTGCACGACGGCTCAACGGTGTGCACGGACTGCACGACGGCTCAACGACGTGCACGGACTGCACGACGGCTCAACGACGTGCACGGACTGCACGACGGCTCAACGACGTGCACGGACTGCACGACGGCTCAACGACGTGCACGGACTGCACGACGGCTCAACGACGTGCACGGACTGCACGACGGCTCAACGACGTGCACGGACTGCACGACGGCTCAACGGTGTGCACGGACTGCACGACGGCTCAACGGTGTGCACGGACTGCACGACGGCTCAACGGTGTGCACGGACTGCACGACGGCTCAACGACGTGCACGGACTGCACGACGGCTCAACGACGTGCACGGACTGCACGACGGCTCAACGACGTGCACGGACTGCACGACGGCTCAACGACGTGCACGGACTGCACGACGGCTCAACGACGTGCACGGACTGCACGACGGCTCAACGGTGTGCACGGACTGCACGACGGCTCAACGACGTGCACGGACTGCACGACGGCTCAACGGTGTGCACGGACTGCACGACGGCTCAACGACGTGCACGGACTGCACGACGGCTCAACGACGTGCACGGACTGCACGACGGCTCAACGACGTGCACGGACTGCACGACGGCTCAACGGTGTGCACGGACTGCACGACGGCTCAACGACGTGCACGGACTGCACGACGGCTCAACGACGTGCACGGACTGCACGACGGCTCAACGGTGTGCACGGACTGCACGACGGCTCAACGACGTGCACGGACTGCACGACGGCTCAACGGTGTGCACGGACTGCACGACGGCTCAACGACGTGCACGGACTGCACGACGGCTCAACGACGTGCACGGACTGCACGACGGCTCAACGACGTGCACGGACTGCACGACGGCTCAACGGTGTGCACGGACTGCACGACGGCTCAACGACGTGCACGGACTGCACGACGGCTCAACGACGTGCACGGACTGCACGACGGCTCAACGGTGTGCACGGACTGCACGACGGCTCAACGACGTGCACGGACTGCACGACGGCTCAACGACGTGCACGGACTGCACGACGGCTCAACGGTGTGCACGGACTGCACGACGGCTCAACGACGTGCACGGACTGCACGACGGCTCAACGACGTGCACGGACTGCACGACGGCTCAACGACGTGCACGGACTGCACGACGGCTCAACGACGTGCACGGACTGCACGACGGCTCAACGACGTGCACGGACTGCACGACGGCTCAACGACGTGCACGGACTGCACGACGGCTCAACGACGTGCACGGACTGCACGACGGCTCAACGACGTGCACGGACTGCACGACGGCTCAACGACGTGCACGGACTGCACGACGGCTCAACGACGTGCACGGACTGCACGACGGCTCAACGACGTGCACGGACTGCACGACGGCTCAACGACGTGCACGGACTGCACGACGGCTCAACGACGTGCACGGACTGCACGACGGCTCAACGACGTGCACGGACTGCACGACGGCTCAACGACGTGCACGGACTGCACGACGGCTCAACGACGTGCACGGACTGCACGACGGCTCAACGACGTGCACGGACTGCACGACGGCTCAACGACGTGCACGGACTGCACGACGGCTCAACGACGTGCACGGACTGCACGACGGCTCAACGACGTGCACGGACTGCACGACGGCTCAACGGTGTGCACGGACTGCACGACGGCTCAACGGTGTGCACGGACTGCACGACGGCTCAACGGTGTGCACGGACTGCACGACGGCTCAACGGTGTGCACGGACTGCACGACGGCTCAACGGTGTGCACGGACTGCACGACGGCTCAACGACGTGCACGGACTGCACGACGGCTCAACGGTGTGCACGGACTGCACGACGGCTCAACGACGTGCACGGACTGCACGACGGCTCAACGACGTGCACGGACTGCACGACGGCTCAACGGTGTGCACGGACTGCACGACGGCTCAACGGTGTGCACGGACTGCACGACGGCTCAACGACGTGCACGGACTGCACGACGGCTCAACGACGTGCACGGACTGCACGACGGCTCAACGACGTGCACGGACTGCACGACGGCT